>JACEEZ010011191.1:40000-52500 GCA_016584305.1 Chionoecetes opilio
GTGGTGGTGGTGGGTGGTGGTGGTGGTGGGTGGTGGTGGTGGTGGTGGTGGTGGTGGTGGTGGTGGTGGTGGTGGTGGTGGTGGTGTGTGGTGGTGGTGGTGGTGGTGGTGGTGGGGGTGGTGGTGGTGTGTGGTGTGGTGGTGGTGGTGGTGGTGGTGGTGGTGGTGGTGTGTGGTGGTGGTGTGGTGGTGGTGGTGGTGGTGGTGGTGGTGGTGGTGTGGTGGTGTGGGTTGGTGGTGGTTGAGCGATACTTTCTTTTTTATTGATACTATTTTACTTAATCGTTTTTTTTGTCATCATAGGGAAAACGCGCGGGGAAGAAAAAAAGACGTGACAAAATGCATGCTTATTGGCAGTCATCGTATAGTGAATATAATTATTTTTAAAAGGGTTTGACCAGTTTAGTTTGGGAGCCGTCCTGACACTCCTCTCTTGAAAGAGTTCAAATCGTTGAAAGGTGGAGACATAGCAAAAGGAATTTAGGCAAAGGAGTTTAATCAGTATCTTCACTCTTTCATCCCTCTCACTGCTAAACTCTGGAACTCTCTTCCTGTTTCTATTTTTCCACCTTTTTACGACTTAAATTTTTCAAGAGAGGAGTGACAAGACACCTCCCGAACTATAGTCTATTTTTTTTAACATGGCAAAAAATCCATTCTATCTGAAGGTCTCATGCTTAAAATGATGCCAATGTTTACCTGTTAATAGGGTTAACTATGATGAAATACAGCTGACATTTAGAAGAACTGTAGTATTCCCTTCTCCTGGCATCAAATATCAGTCAGTAAGCAGCAAGGGGTCAGGATTTTTTGCCTTGTTAAAAAAAATAGACTATAAATTGACCCATCCACCTTTGTTTATGCTCTTTATTCTGTATGGGGACTGCCGGCGGGCGGGACTTCTGTTACTTCTTTTTTCGCTCTTGGCTAATCCTTTTTTTTTTTTTAGAAATATATATATAGATAGATAGATTGATACTGTCAGGCTACGAATCACTCTGGTTGTCTCGTCCGCCACCTCTTGATGAGGCACAAAATGAATGACTACCATTTCTCATGGTCCTACCGAGCCCGACTGGACTGTAGGTAAGAGAAGATCTTTGGACGTACATCTCTGAATTAATCACTAAACAAATAAACAGACATCTTTGTATATATACCATCTTATTTGTGGTGATGATAATATTTTGTCGTCGATTGTTCTGGTTTTTGACCAGCGCTCCTTTTCGTTGCTGGCTTGATTGATCTTAGCAATTATTTCACTGTGAAAGGGTCAGCTTTATGAATTATAATATTGATGTGAAATTTGTCTGCTTTTGCTTACTCTCATAAGTTGTGTTTTTACCCTCCAGTAAAATTGCCGTGTAAATGTTTTGTTTCACCGGAATTCCTGTAGGTATTATAGAGGCGTGTGTGCGGCGTGCATTGTTTTAAAATAATTTATACTTTGTTTCTACACATTTTTCACAAAGAACATTTTATTTACGGAAAACTTTGATGCATGTTTGATGATAAAGGTGGACACTTTTCTGCCAGTTTTTTTTTCGTGACTGGTTTAAGTTTTATGAAAGTTGCGATTTTGTAGTTTGAAATTGGTTATAGTTTTCATGTCAGGCAATTTTTTTTCACAAAGCTAAAGTTTTATTAAATTAGGTTTTTGATATATTAAGATTACCATTATTTTTAAACTAAATATCACCAGTAAATATTAGCTAATTACGTTATCTTGACGTCATCTTGTGAGTTCATGCATAAGTAATGAATTTCCACGCCATTATCATAAACATAATCTGCCAGCCATGTACTGCCTTGACCACCTTTGAACACAACTCTGTTTCCTCGGCAACAAAGATGGTCGGGTCCTCCTTCAGCATGACAGTAAGTAAGTTTAGAGAAGGAAGAGAAAGGACTAAGGGGAACAGACCTCTCCCCCCTTTAACCCCTTCACGCCCAGATCTTTCCTTTGCTATATGAAATTGTCTGTTATTAGCCATAAAACTACGAAAATGTAACGAATTAAACCAAATTATCTAATGGACAAGGATATTTAACAGGTCATATCTATATAATATTGCTTATCTTCATTAAAATCGTCGAATGGTTGTTATATTACAATGAAAATTACGTTCTGAGCCTCAAGGGGTTAACAAGACAAGACGCCCGGAAGATTACATCAATTAGTATGTGAAGTTAAGCAATGTTAGATCCATCATGTTGTTAATGAGTTCGGTAAATGACTACGGTGATGTGAACTAACTCGCTTTGTAGGTACTGTGCTCTGCCTCTCCTCCTCCTCCTCCTCCTCTTCTTCCTCTTCCTCTACTACTACTGCTGTTGGTAAACTTCCTTTTTCTACTCCTCTTCCTTTTAACTACTACTACTACTACTACTACTACTACTACTACTACTACTACTATTACTACTCATCCTCTTACTACTACTACTACTACTCATCTTCTTACTACTACTAACTACTACTACTATTACTACTACTACTACTACTACTACTACTACTACTACTACTACTACTACTACTACTACTACTACTACTACTACTACTACTACTACTACTCCCTCTACTACTACTACTACTACTACTACTACTACTACTCATCCTCTTACTACTACTACTACTACTACTATTACTACTACTACTACTACTACTACTACTACTACTACTACTACTACTACTACTACTACTACTACTACTACTACTACTACTCCTCCTCTTACTACTACTACTACTACTACTACTACTCATCCTCTTACTACTACTACTACTACTACTACTCATCCTCTAACTACTACTACTACTACTACTACTCATCCTCTTACTACTATTACTACTACTCACCCTCTTACTACTATTACTACTACTCATCCTCTTACTACTACTACTACTCATCCT
The DNA here is from genome assembly GCA_016584305.1 of Chionoecetes opilio. Lineage (NCBI taxonomy): Eukaryota > Metazoa > Arthropoda > Malacostraca > Decapoda > Majidae > Chionoecetes > Chionoecetes opilio. The sequence continues at coordinate 42,909 of JACEEZ010011191.1, forward strand.
CTTACTACTACTACTACTACTACTCATCCTCTTACTACTACTACTACTACTATTACTACTCATCCTCTTACTACTACTACTACTACTCATCCTCTTACTACTACTACTACTACTTTACTACTTTACTACTACTTGCTTTAGGCCTGACAGACGGCGGGATAAGAGTCTGCTTAATTTTTTATTCTTCCCCTAGTAAGTTTTATCTATAACATTTAAACCCAAATTTACAAAACAATGAAGTTAATACAAAATGTTAAAGTCAATCCACAAGAGTCTGCTTAATCTAAAGTGAAGTTAAAACTGATATTCTCTAGTTGGTCCTGCTCCAGAATGTCCCTTGACCCAATACAGCACCGTGAAGGTATATATCGTGCCTGTCTCTACCCTTACCAAAGCAACACTCTCGTTCATAATTCCCATTAAACACTCTCCTCCCACTGTCCTTCAAGTCTACTCGTGTTATAATTCCCTTAACAACTACAGGTCTGTACAGAGGGTCGCCTGTATTGACTTGTATCATTGTGACTTGAACTATTACTGTAATTCGTGATGCTCATTAACTTTCCCCCGAACACTCTGCTAATAGTAATACAAGTGACATAAACTCTGATTTCCACTTAGCGCCTCAGAAAGCTGCACTGTAGAAGTTATAATCATCCATTGAGTTCATGCTCTAAACCCCATTGTTAGCAGGACGGGTTTGCCAGCATGCGTCCCACACTCTCAGAAATGGGGGGTATATTAAGGGTAGAATTGCTACATTGCACCATCACTACCCTTTTTAAACCCTATGTACAGGCTGGAAGGTATACGCTGCCGATTATACCCTTCATCTACCCTTTATTTACCCTTTTTAGACGAGAGGGTTGGAAAAGGGTATATTTGCGTCGATCCGAAAGGGTAGATTTGTAAGGGTAGAAAAAGGGTAGCAGTATTTCATCACTACAAATACCCTTTTTCTACCCTTTTCCTACCCTTCTTTTCTAAGAGTGCATCCTTAGACTTGTTGGTGTGTTGCTTCAATGCTAACACTGATTGTCACCACTTATACTAACCTAACCTAACCTAACCTAACCTAACCTAACCTAACACTGATTGTCACCACTTATACTAACCTAACCTAACCTAACCTAACCTAACCTAACCTAACCTAACACTGATTGTCACCACTTATACTAACCTAACCTAACCTAACCTAACCTAGCCTAACCTAGCCTAACCTAACCTAACCTAACCTAACCTAACCTAGCCTAACCTAACCTAGCCTAACCTAACCTAACCTAACCTAACCTAACCTAACCTAACCTAGCCTAACCTAACCTAACCTAACCTAACCTAACCTAACCTAACCTAACCTAACCTAACCTAACCTAACCTAACCTAACCTAGCCTAACCTAACCTAACCTAACCTAACCTAACCTAACCTAACCCAACCTAACCTAACCTAACCTAACCTAACCTAACACTGATTGTCGCCACTTATACCTTTTTCTCTCCTTTCTTCATTTTATTATCTGCCTTCCCTTTCCCTTTTCTCCTTCTTTCTTCTTAATTTGTTATTTTCCTTCCCTACGTTTGCTTCTCCCTTTCCTACTGTTTGCCTATAGAGGAACTACTGGGCATGTTATTGTTTAGGGTCAAGGGTCATCGTCATCATGTCATCGTTATACGGTCATCAAGGTTATTAAGATTACACGTCTGTTCCTATTTATGGAAAGTTTTATATTTTTTACTATTACACTAACCTGATTCGTTAAGATAAACCAGAACTGATAAGGATGGGTTTGTTTTTCTCTCATATCTCTCTCTCTCTCTCTCTCTCTCTCTCTCTCTCTCTCTCTCTCTCTCTCTCTCTCTCTCTCTCTCTCTCTCTCTCTCTCTCTCTCTCTCTCTCTCTCTCTCTCTCTCTCTCTCTCTCTCTCTCTCTCTCTCTCTCTCTCTCTCTCTCTCTCTCTCTCTCTCTCATGTCCTCTTTTGCTTTTACATATTCCAACCCATCAGTTATTTCACACGCTGAAAGGGAGAGCGGCCAAGATCTAAAAACAAACGAAACATGAAGGTCGGGTTTTCACCGCTGCCGAGATGCGAGCGATTAACAGGAGCAGCTGTTCCCTTCCCGCCGATCCGCCTACCTTGTACGCCCTGCATGTTGGCTCAGCATGAACACTGCCCCGCCACATGCTATACTGATGCTGACGTTGATAAAGTTAGCGTAATAAGCTATACTAATAATAATAGCGGATAAAGTAGCGTAATGTTTGTTCGTAGTTTGCGTATAAGAAAACAATGTAGCAGGAGGAGATTCGTGCTTCATACGTTGATGAAATTGCTTGGAAATGATGAGAAACTGTGTAGTGAATGATAGTTAATAATACAGAACAAATAGGATGTAAAAAGAAAAGAAAAAAAACAGCATTGTGGCGTTTGATGTGTGTGTGTGTGTGTGTGTGTGTGTGTGTCTGTATGTGTATGTGTATGTGTATGTGTATGTGTATGTGTATGTGTATGTGTATGTGCGTGTGCGTGTGTCTGTCTGTCTGTCTGTCTGTCTGTCTGTCTGTCTGTCTGTCTGTCTGTCTGTCTGTCTGTCTGTCTGTCTGTGTGTTGTGTGTGTGTACCAAGTAAGTGATATCTAGACACATACATACCATTTTAAATTTAAAGGAAGGGTTGTACTTCTTATCAATAACAGATACAACACAGTCAATTAGGTGGTGGCTGTGCAGGGTTGTGTTGCCCCGCGGCGTCACACTGCTAAGGCTTGGCGGCACCCCACCTCCCCTCCCCTCCAGCACTGTGTCCCAGCCAATGCCGTGCTTCCTGTGTTACCTAAGTCCTCCCTCCAACCCCCCACCCTGGCTCTAGGAAGACATGGTGACAGAGCTGGATAAATTGCACACACCACCACCCACACCACACCACACACACACACACAACACACCACACACACACACACACACACACACAACACACACACACACACACACAACACACACACACACACACACACACACACACACACACACACACACACACACACACACACACACACACACACACACACACACACACACACACACACACACACACACACACACACACACACACACACACACACACACACACACACACACACACCACACACAACACACACACCACACACACACACACACACACACACATATTATATATTAATTATGTGTACGTCAACTAGTCAGTCAGTCAGATTCTGTTATTTGTATTTTTGTCTGTCAATTTCTCTATCAATCCTTGTGTCAGTTTGCATGTCCGCCTGCCTTCCTGTTCCCTTGTCTGTGTGTGATAGTTCGAGAATAATGATGAAAATAATAGTGCAAATTATAATAATAATTATTGGTTTATCAAGCTATACAAGGGTGAGAACGTATATGAGCATTTAGCAGGGGCAGGTAATACGTGTTAAATGCAGACACGTAAAAAACAGCAACAAATTGAAATCATGTGATTGATTTGGATGCGAAAGCATTTTGAAATATGTTTAGGTGTTACAGGGCGTCCCTCATGTGGTGGTGGGCGGGGTGGTGGGGGGTGGATCTCCAGTTTCACCCTCCCGGTGCGAGCTTGGAGCTCATTATTACCGATCTTTGGGTAATGCTGGGCCCTCACACACCACACCCCCATCCCTTTGCTCAAGGGGGACAGTAACCGCCCGAATTTGTCAGTGGAAAAATCCCCGGAAATGAGCGGGGCCGGGGATCGAACGCCGGACCATAGAAAGGATAGAATGTTGCCGGACGCCCTAACTCACCGTTAGCCGTTCAGGCAGTGTGTGTGTGTGTGTGTGTGTGTGTGTGTGTGTGTGTGTGTGTGTGTGTGTTGTGTTGTGTGTGTGTGTGTGTGTGTGTGTGTGTGTGTGTGTGTGTTCTTTTTGTGTGTGTCGATTAGTACTCTATACTTATTAATGTGTTTTTTGTTGTTGCCTGTGTGTGTGTCTGGTACGTGTGTTGTGTTAGTATGTTGTGTGGGTTGTGTTTTGTGTTTGTACTGTGTTTTTTTTGTTGTGTGTGTGTGTGTGTGGTGTGTGTGTGTGTGTGTGTGTGTGTGTGTGTGTGTGTGTGTGTGTGTGTGTGTGTGTGTGTGTGTGTGTGTGTGTGTGTGTGTGTGTGTGTGTGTGTGTGTGTGTGTGTGTGTGTGTGTGTGTGTGTGTGGTGTGGTATGTGACTGGTACATTGGGTAGTGGATTGACACAAACATCCAGGACGCACACACTTGACCAAACACGAGGAGTAAGAATGAGGGAAAGGGGAGGCAGATACGGGCTTTCCTAGTCTCTATATATCCTCAACATAAGTCTCAAGATGTTATTTCGGATAAGGTTTCGTTTAATTCCTGTTAGTGCTCAACCGTAAAATCAAAATCCTGCACCGGAACGAACAGGCGGGAATCGTATCTTCGGCGGACTAGAAACTGAAACTGCCAAGCGGTGTTCCTAGGACCTGACGCTGCAACTTACCTCCTCTCTCTACCCACGCCTTGTAGGTATTGTCTTCTGACTTCTGCCTCTCCTCCTCCTCTTCCTTCCTTCTCCTACTCTTCCTCTCCTCTTCTGCTATTGCTGTTGCTAATTGTCCTTTTTCTACTCCTGTTCCTTGCTCTTCTACTAACTTACCTGGATACCCGCTCTGACGCTCACCTGGTTCCTTGTCTCGTCTCACCTGAGCTACCGAGACTGACTCTTGCCTCACCTGGGCGTGACAGGGAAATTATCAACTCCTGAATTTATTGCTCTTAATCTATTCCGCCAATGGAGTAAAGGTTGCAAGGCGCGTGGAGAGAGGAGAGAGAGAGAGAGAGAGAGAGAGAGAGAGAGAGAGAGAGAGAGAGAGAGAGAGAGAGAGAGAGAGAGAGAGAGAGAGAGAGAGAGAGAGAGAGAGAGAGAGAGAGAGAGAGAGAGGCATAGGGAAGGATAGGAAAAACAAAGTTGTTCTCATGAGCGAGGGAGAAAGACTTTAAGAGTTTGTAAGATGAGGGGAAGTCGGAATGGCAAGGGACAGCACGAAGAGAAAGGTTGGTACGTGTGTGAGGGAGGAAGAGAGGCAGGAACAGAGAAATAGAGAAGAGAAATAGAGAAGAGAAATAGAGAAGAGGAAAGACAGTAACAGTAGACAGTAGGAACAGTAAGTAGTCTTAGACAGAAGGAACGGGCCGAGGAACAGACCTCTCCCCCTGTCCTCCTTAACCCCTTTACAACGCCGAACTTCATAATAGTTGAGTTAAGCAATATTAGATCCATCATGTTGGTAATGAGTTCGGTAAATGACTACGGTGGTGTGAATTAACTCGCTTTGTTGGTACTGTGCTCTGCCTCTCCTCCTCCTCCTCCTCCTCCTCCTCCTCCTCTCCTCCTCCTCCTCCTCCTCCTCCTCCTCCTCCTCTCCTCCTCTCTCCTTCCTCCTCCTCCTCCTCCTCCTCCTCCTCTCCTCCTCCTCCTCCTCCTCCTCCCTCCTCTTCCTCTACTACTACTGCTGTTGGTAATCTTCCTTTTTCTACTCCTTCTCTTCCTTGTTCTACTACTACTACTACTACTACTACTACTACTACTACTACTACTAGCAACTACTACTACTACTACTACTACTACTACTACTATTGCTACTACTATTGCTATTGAAGGAATAGAGGAAGCTACCAAGGATGTAGTTAACGACATAACAAGAGAAGATATAAGACTTGATGCTGACCTTGAGGAGTTAACGTCCCTGAGAAGTGCTGCAACTGGCTTACATAAGACTACACCTTCAAGAAATGATGCCAAGCGAGACTATGCCGAAGCGTTGGGAATGCCTGCGTCTAGTACGGGAAAGAAGGCTATGAGGAGTCATCATGAAGAGGAAGGGCGTGGTGCCAGCCAGGAGGAGGATAACCAGCGCATGAGAGGTACTGCGGGTGTGCGCGAACGATCCAGAGGAGCTGAGACAAGGATGAGGAATGAAAGCGTGAGGGGCAGCACTTCTGCTGCCCATTTTAATAACCCCTTAACAGGTGCTATTGCTAAGAGTGTAATGGAATATACTAACAAGTCATCTGCTGCGGAATCTCGTAACCAGAGTGATTTACAACGAAGTATAGAGCCAGCTGTGGGCACAAACTGGCAGGTGGCACAGTCACGGCGGAGTAAAAGGACTGGTGTAAGAGGACAGCGGAAGTGTGAGGATTTACCCTTTAGAGCTGCTACCAGATTTGTTGATATCTTCATAGGAGGAGTAGATAAGCAAGTTGAGAAGGATGATATACAAGGTTATATTAGAAAAGTGAGTGGAGTGGAAATTAATTCAATATCTGAGCTTGAAATCAGATCTCAAGATGTTAGGGCATTCAAAGTAAATGTTAGCATTAATGACAGGGATACTCTTTTCAATCCTGATTTATGGCCTGAAAACATTGTGGTTGATAAATTCTATGACAGATCTGGAAGAAGAAACCAAGGTATCAACAGGGAATAAGGAATTTGGCTTAGTATTTTACTTAATTTCTGGTTTTTTATCCTTTAATCTTAAATATTTTATCAAGATGGATTCTAAATATCTTAGTTTGTGTACTTTTAATTGTTGTTCATTGATGAAAAATATTAATCTGATCAGGGACTTAACTGGCCTAGGATATGATTTTATATTTTTACAGGAAACTTTTTTAATACAAGAAAAACTGGGGATGCTAGATTTTATTGATGAAAACTATGATTGTGTTGGAGTGGGTGCCACCTTCTCAGAGAAGGTGCTGCAATCCATGGCTGGCAGACAGGAAGGTGGGATGGCTATTTTATGGAGGAAAAATCTTAACTTGAAAATTAATAAGATAATTTTGGAAAATAATGTTATGGTATTGAATGTTAATATCTTTGGAAGAAATATTATTTTTATAAATGTGTACCTGAACAGTGATGTTTGGGAGATCTCAACACTGAATCAATACCTGAAATCATTGTCTTTGTTAGAAACTTTTATGCATGATCTTAATTTTGATTAAATTTATTTTATTGGTGATTTTAATGCTGATCCTTTTTCTGGTAGGGCTTGGAAAAATCTGTTCAATTTTATGTCAAGAAATTCACTGGTTTGCTATGACTTAGACCTGCTTGGGAGAGATGCCATAACCTTCACAGGGTATGGGAACAGCACAAACAGGTGGCTGGACCATATAGTTGGTAGGCCTTGTGATCACATTGATGTCAGTGAAGCCAAGGTTTTATATGATATGAACGGTTCTGATCACCTGCCATTATTTATAAAGATGGAATTTAAGGGAGTCCATATATCTCACACTACCTCTCCAAGCAATAACACAGACTCTGCACAATATTCCTTAAATTGGCATAAATTAGATGCAGATGATTTAAGGAACATCAACAGACGTGTTGACAATAAACTAAAGCTTTTGCAGTATGACTTAGCTCAAAATTGTCATAAAACAGGTTGCCACAACCCTTTGTATCTAAAGGAAATAGATAAAGTTTATGATGCAATGGTAACAAGCATTCAGGAAGCGAGTGAAAAATATAAGAGAAAAGTTGTTAAATGCAATAAATTCAAGGTTATTCCTGGATGGAATAGGAGGGTGAAGGAGCTTCATAGTAGAGCAAGAGATGGCTACCTGGATTGGGTGGAGCAAGGTAGACAGCTACCACACACCATGAGGTCATGCTAAACACCAGAAAAGCTTTTAAAGCAGCATTAAGACAGTGTAAGAATAATGAACAACAAGAAATAAGTAACAGTATCATATTCAAATTTAGAGATAAAAACAAAACACAATTTTGGAAGGAGGTTAAGAGAAAGAGAGGAAGGGAAAAATCTAGTGGCATAATTGATGGGATCTCAGATGATGCACAGATTGCTCAGCTATTTGTAGGTCACTTTCTCAAGAGTCAAACTGGACTTAATACAAAGAATGACACTGATTTCCTGAAAGAATTAAAAGAAATGTGGCCTGTAAAAAGAAAAGTAAACTTAAGAATTTCTAGTGCTACTATCAAACATATTTTATCTTCTGTGAATGATGGAGTTGGCCATGATGGAATTCATCTGCTGTTCCTTAAGAATGTTCACATGACTTTTTAGAATATTTGTCCATGTTTTACAATATGTGTTATTCACATTGTTATCTTCCCGGTGATCTGCTAAGGGGCACTATTACTCCTTTACCTAAAGATAAGAAAAATACAAATGCTTCCCTCAACTATAGACCTGTGATGCAATCCTCATGTCTGCTGAAAATCTTTGAATTACATGTTTTAAATTTCTTAACTGAAAAACTCCCTTTGAATTTTAGGCAGTTAGGTTTTAAGAAGGCATCATCCACTACTGATGCTTCTTTTTTGGTAAAAGAGGTTATGAGAAGCTACAGTAGCTCAAGGTCATCTCCCATTGCCACTTTTGTTGATTTAAGTAAAGCCTTCGATAGAATAGATCATTTTCTACTTGGTAAGAAACTGTTATCCTCAGGTATACCTGTTGATCTGACCCTCACATTAATGCACTACTTTAGAAACCAACAAGCACAAGTCAGATGGCATCAGTCCAAGAGTGAATTTTATTTCATTGAACAGGGAGTAAGGCAGGGAGGTGTTTTATCCCCATTTTTATTTAATTTTTATATAAATGGAATTATTGAAAAAGTTTCCAGCTTGGACATAGGATGTAGGCTTGGTGTCCACAGACTTAATGTTGTAGGTTACGCTGATGATCTGGTTCTCCTGGCTGCGTCAAGAGACGACATGGAGGTATTATACAATTGTTTATGTAATGAAATTGTAAATCACAAACTTGTGATAAACAAAGAAAAAACCAGATGTATGAGATTTAATTTAAGAAAAAAATTTGTATTGGGTAATACGTATAAAACTTAATGGCGATGAACTAAAAGTTGTGAGCTGCTTGCTACAAATACTTCGGACACAATATTTCTTTCAATTTTAAAGATAGTGATGACATCGATTTTCGGTTAAATTCATTTTACTCATCTTTTAATAGTGTATATAGAGATTTTAAGTTTTTAGATTTTAATGTTCTTTTGTTTTTATTTAACTCTTACTGCTGTCCAGCATATGGCTTGGCCCTATGGAATGATACCTCAGTTTTTAGATCTTGTATTTTTAAAGCATTTAATGTAGCATATAATAATGGTTTAAAACTCATGTCGGGAGTGCCCACATATGCCAGCAGCCACATCACTGCGGAAAACTGCAATCAATTATTATTAAGGCATCTCACAGCCCTTATACAAGCTAGATTCTTTAAAAGACTGATTAGGTCTAGCAATCCTATCATTAAATATAATATATATTTTTATACAAAAGGTCTTTTTATGACTTATGTTAGACATTTATTTGATCAGTATTACAATATCAATATATTTGAAGAGGCTCTGGATGTTATTAAGGCCAGGATAGTCTGGGTACAGCGACATGAGGAGAGGCGAGGCCCCTGTTTATTTTATGGATATTAATCCCTTCATAGATTAGGGGTTAACTTTTTTATATTTCCTATGTAGTTTACAAATGTATTACGTATTTTAGTTTTGTATATATATATACTTTATAGATAATTTTGATTT
>JACEEZ010011191.1:57500-117500 GCA_016584305.1 Chionoecetes opilio
ATGTTTTGGAGAAGTGCCAGGTCCTCCTGCTGAACCTCAGGCTCTGCTAACACCTGTTCATCCACCTCGTACTCGGGCTCAAACATATAGGATCCCATGACAATCTGAGGTTCGTTTTCCTCATAGTATACGCGACCAGCGTCATTTCTTTCGGTGTCAGATTGAGCATCGTACTCTAGATCTGTCACAGCGACAGATTCACTGTCTGACACCGAAGTACAATCGCTCATCATAACATTTGCCGACAGGTGTCAGACAGAGTGTCTGCGGGCGTCCCTGTTCTGACGTCATCAATAACAGTCGTAGCCCTGTTGGAGGGAAGATTTTTTTTTTCGCGCGCTTTTTACAAAAGTCGTGTTTTTACGGAAATAATGGTCCTGGAAATCAATTATTTTTGGTGGATTAGGTGTTTTGAATGTACATTCAACATAATTCGGCAAAAAAAATTTGGGTCTGGACGACTACTTTAAGGAATCTAATACACCTTTCCTCTTCTTTCCAGATCTCCTATAAAGCAGCACGGAGGATCTTGCCGGAGTCTCGCGGCATTAACTCGCAGGTATTGTATTGTAGTGCAACATTTTCCTCAATTGCAGATAAGAAAATGCTCTCTATTTTCACTTCCTGATGCCAATATTGGGGTTTAGGGTGTTCTTTGAGCTTTTATTTTGGTATCACGAGTAATAGGGCACGGGATGTATATTGAGGAAAAAAAGGAAAGAATTAGATTAAGCTTCAGATTTACACCCGGAAACAGGAAGCCACTTGAGCTCCCTCACAGTGTCACGCGATGCAACATTTTGGACATTTCTTCACTTGTACCTGAAACAACAGTTCATGAATCAAATTATACTTCTCTGACGACCAAATTAAACTTGAAAATATAACAATATCAACAAAAGTTACGTGGTATTTCTAATAAGGAATACATTTCTAGCCACCCAGACCTGTACCTTTGACACCATTCCCGTTGCTGTGCCTGAGTTGTTCAGGAACCTTTGTTAGATAGGTGATTGTTAATTGTGAACCGTTTATGGATTCAGGAACCTTTGTTAGATAGATGATTGTTAATTGTGAACCGTTTATGGATTCAGGAACCTTTGTTAGATAGATGATTGTTAATTGTGAACCGTTTATGGATTCAGGAACCTTTGTTAGATAGATGATTGTTAATTGTGAACCGTTTATGGATTCAGGAACCTTTGTTAGATAGGTGATTGTTAATTGTGAACCGTTTATGGATTCAGGAACCTTTGTTAGATAGATGATTGTTAATTGTGAACCGTTTATGGATTCAGGAACCTTTGTTAGATAGATGATTGTTAATTGTGAACCGTTTATGGATTCAGGAACCTTTGTTAGATAGATGATTGTTAATTGTGAACCGTTTATGGATTCAGGAACCTTTGTTAGATAGATGATTGTTAATTGTGAACCGTTTATGGATTCAGGAACCTTTGTTAGATAGTGATTGTTAATTGTGAACCGTTTATGGATTCAGGAACCTTTGTTAGATAGTGATTGTTAATTGTGAACCGTTTATGGATTCAGGAACCTTTGTTAGATAGATGATTGTTAATTGTGAACCGTTTATGGATTCAGGAACCTTTGTTAGATAGATGATTGTTAATTGTGAACCGTTTATGGATTCAGGAACCTTTGTTAGATAGGTGATTGTTAATTGTGAAACCGTTTATGGATTCAGGAACCTTTGTTAGATAGATGATTGTTAATTGTGAACCGTTTATGGATTCAGGAACCTTGTTAGATAGATGAGTTGTGGTTTAGAGATAGAATGATTGTTAATTGTGAACCGTTTATGGATTCAGGAACCTTTGTTAGATAGATGATTGTTAATTGTGAACCGTTTATGGATTCAGGAACCTTTGTTAGATAGATGATTGTGCATTGTGAACCATTTATGGATTTCTTTATATTATACTCTATAATGTTTTTCTTGCTATTTTCCTATTTATTTCATCTGGTACTTTAAAAGGTTGCCGTCTCCATACACATTTATTGTTTAGCTCTCTGCATCAGTTTTATTGCATAGTAGCAATATTTGAATATTCATTAACATTTCTATGAGGTTTAGTGAATGTTATTTCACACACAAAAAGTCAGTAGACTGTAAACAAGCTAATGAAAGCACTGCCGATGTTGTTAAGGTCGTGAGAGGCAGCATTGATTGCCTTAGTCATTGATAGATCTGTGATTTTTTGCGATAGTTTTTGATTGTGTATTAGTATTGCCCTTTAGATCACAAGAGATATTTTAGAGTGCCTTAGTATCAAAATCAATGTTATGTACATAAAAATTAGAAGAAAAAAATCAATCGTGAACGCATAGCAGTAGCCTATCAGCGTTTGACTTTTATTTATTATAATTTATTTCGTGTAGACCTATAGCGCCTGTAGGCAGTGATCTCCAGGGGTGGGATGGTAGGCCCTGGCTGGAGGTTCACTTGAGAAGTTGAGAGCTGTGATGGTTGGCCCTCGCCCGTGGTGGTGCAGGCAGGATTTTTATAGTGACGCCTGTGATTAGAGGCTCATGCCGCTCCCCTGTGTCTTCCGATGCACTCGCCGTCAAAGGTAGAGTTACGGGTAGAATGTAGGTGTTCTTGTCATCTATAGACTTCTATGATTAAGGCGCTTGGAACCCTAAGTCCATGATCGCCACCACGACTACACCTGCCACTGCCTTCCCCAACCATCCCTCTGTACGACCAAAAGAAGACTACCGTGGAGATGGAAAAATGGTCGAAATTCCCGACATCTATAAGTAACTTTACGCTGTATTGCTATATAGGCGAGGAAGGTGTGGCGCGTCACTCCACGTACCTTGATAGCCTGTCGCTGCTAGGCTGCCAATCACGTGGTCCGACCGATAGCATCTCGCCGATCATCAGCCAATCACGGCGCTTAGACAGTAGGCACACTTACCGGTCTAGTCTTACCAGGGTTGTGAACTGTACGATAATTATCGTATTTGTACGATAATTTGACTATCCGTACGATGTACGATGCATGGTTGAGAATCGTACACGAAAATACGATAATCGACTCACAAATATAATTACATTATAAAGTCATATAAAAATTATCATCGCAAATAAAAAATAAAAAATCTGTCGCTGTCAACTTCCGCGAGAGAGAGAGAGAGAGAGAGAGAGAGAGAGAGAGAGAGAGAGAGAGAGAGAGAGAGAGAGAGAGAGAGAGAGAGAGAGAGAGAGAGAGAGAGAGAGAGAGAGTTTTGAGTTTGACTTATGGTCCTTTGCATGACATGGACTTGGACCGTTGCTTGCCGCATAAGAGCGCCGTGTGGGAGGGTATTTAGCAAGATTAACCTTACCAAGACAAAGGTAAGAAACTGACTTGTAACGGGAACCCTACTTGGTTCTCTTCCAGCAGCGCAGTGTGTAAGGGAAAAGGGAGATTGTGTTACTTTCATCCCTACACATGATATGACAGGTCGATGACAACTGACACACTGTCATTATAAGCGCCAGCTGACACAGGGGATAAACGAATAGAGGAGGAACAGGAATTCCTCTTTTCTTTTGAGGAAGAGTTCTCGAGTTCAACTTCTTTTGAGTCATTATATGTGTAACTAAATATATTTTTGATTTATTTAATTTCATTTATTTTGGAAAAAAATAATTTAACATGGAATTTTGTATCATGATTGGATATATTATATATTTTGGTAAAAAGAAAAAATATTTTTATATGTGGAATGCTGAATTCAATCATGTATATAGTTATCTACTGACTATATTATTTTAGCTAAGGTTGTACGACAATCTATCTGAAAATACGATAATTTTGGTGGCTCGGTACGATAATGTGAGCCACAAAAGTTCACAACCCTGAGTCTTACCCAAGCACACGCGGCACGCCAGTACACGTTGAGAGTCAAGGTGTACACATGTGTGTTGAGTTTTCCTGTATATTTTGTGGCTTTCTCCTCGGCGTGCAGTGTTTGTGTGCAGCCACGAGTGATATAAAACCCCTTCATGCCCAGATCTTTCCTTTGCTATATATAATCGTCTGTTGTTAACCATAAAATCACGAAAAAGTAACGTAATATACCAAAATAGCCAGTGGACAAGGATACTAAACAGATCATATCTATAAAATATTGCTTCTATTCACTAAAAATCGTCTTATGGCAGCCAAATTATTATGAAAATTACGTTCTGGGCCTCAAGGGGTTAATAGTGTGTTGATCAGTCTAGCACGTTGTCAGGTGTTCCGAATAACTGTAACCTTGTAAATAGAGCAAGAAATGTCAAGGAACGGCGATCAGCATTCAGGTAAGGTTGTGAAGGAGAGATGTAGAGGCTTCCTTTGACAAATGTTCTGCTACTGTACGTGAGTTTGTATTGAAGAAGTTTATTAGTAGATGATTATGGATTGTGAAACTTAACCCCTTCACGCCCAGATCTTTCCTTTGCAATAAAAAATGGTCTTGTTAGCCATAAAATTACGAAAAGTAACTAAATATACCAAATTAGCTAGTGGACAAGGATACAAAACAGGTCATATCTATAAAATTTTGCTTATATTCACTAAAAATCGTCTAACGGTACCCAAATTACAATGGAAATTACGGTGTGGGTCTCAAGGGGTTAATTGATTGTGCCGTTCATACCGTACATCTATAGTACTCATCTATAGTACTCTGTAGTGTCTTACTATCTCCCTATCTCTTAAATCCGGTATTTTTTAAGGTTACCTGTCTCTACAAACATGCTTTAGACTTCTGTATGCTTCATTGTATTAGGGTAAATAAATGCCTTGTTATCACGGCGAAAGTGACTAGTTTTTGAGAACGTACATGAACAACATAATCGAGTATATCATATTTTAGAAACAATTTAGCTACTCAAAAAACGATCTCAGTAGAGTACACACCAAGCCCATTTACTCAGCAGTTATGGTCAGTAGGTAGGTTTGGTGTATACTCTACTGATATACTATTATCTTTTGAGTAAATTGTTTCTAGAATATGATATACTAGAATAATTATACTCTGCAGTTGTGGCGAGGCAGTAATTCAGGGTGATTCTCGAGGTCATGAAGCAGCCTATCGTAAGCACTATCAGAGCAGCGGCGTCCTCGTAGTGAGCTTTACTGAATCGAAATAAATCTGCCTTTGTTGTCGCTATAAGTTTGAATTTAGACCGTAACTCATGAAAACTAAACGAATGGGTTCTTATGCAGTCCCGACCAATACACGATCGGTGTTTCTAAGTATCCTGAACGTGTTGTTACATGTGTTTGCAGGCCGGGTCGCGGGGTGTCAGTAGAGGCAGCATGTCAGCCAGGCGATTGCTTCTCTGTAATAACACTTGCTGTCACCCACGCGGACGAACACAAAGTCCATGAGTAGAGCTTTGCCTCCTGAAAATTTATAGTGCTGATCGGTTTTTCTGTCAACCAAGACCACTTCTCTATTTGTATTCTATTTATGTAGAGAAATAGAACATAAACGAATTATTACCACCTAATCCACCCGACATTATTTATAGGCTACATGCAAAATGTTGAGTTCATCCTAGCAAGTAACTATTTCGAAAATCTAGACTCATAAAGCATTACATTATCACGGTTAGAACTACTATTAATGTATATATATATATTCAACTTGAATTTACAGGGTTATTCAGGTAAGTGATTGAAAGGAATAGCTTAATGAACAATCAAACCTAACAAACAAACGAGGTAACACACAGGTATAGTGAGATAAAATGCGACGCCCAGCTAAAGGAAAAGTTAAAATATAAAACAGTATCAGTAACACATGAGCCGCAGTATTTAAGCCAGTTGACTTTTCGCAGCCACCGTCTCACAATTTTTTTTTTTTTTACATGTTCTTATGAGTCACCGCCGAGGATAAGGCTCAGCTCCAGCAAGACGGGCGGTCCTGCATTGTAATTACCGTGTGGCGTGTGGCAGGGAGGGGCGGGCACGGAGGCACGCAATATAGGATGAGCCAAGCACGGTAGCAAGGCGCGCACGCTACTCTTAAACCCTTGCCTTGCTTCACACATGTATTGGTGGACGTCCTGATATTATGTGCTATCGTGAGGAGGCATTAGGAGTGTTCATGGTAAGGCTGTGTGTGGTGGTAGGAAGAAGGTGACACATTGATTATATCTTTCACTCCTCCCCCCTCTCTGCAACAACACTAGAACGACTGAAGCTTGTCACAGTGCCACACACACACACACACACACACACACACACACACACACACACACACACACACACACACCACACACACACACACACACATCATATACACACACACACACACACACACAACACACACACACACCACACACACACACACACACACACACACACACACACACACACACACACACACACAACACACACACACACACACCACACACACAGTCACACACACACACACACAGTCACACACACACACACACACACAGTCACACACACACACACACACAGTTACACACACACACACACACACAGTTACACACACACACACACTGCGGCACAAAAACGAACATACTCACTCACGTTAATGTGCACAGTCTCACATTCATTATAGATTATTCCCCTGATATCTTTCTATGCTCTCTCTCTCTCTCTCTCTCTCTCTCTCTCTCTCTCTCTCTCTCTCTCTCTCTCCTCTCTCTCTCTCTCTCTCTCTCTCTCTCTCTCTCTCTCTCTCTCTCTCTCTCTCTCTCTCTCGTTATGGGTTTTTTACATTTTCTACTTTTCATAAGACAATACAGATCATAAACATATCGAAAATGATTTAACATACAAAATATCCTGAGACAAACTTTTCAAAAATAGATCCTTTAAAGCATCGAAGTTGCACCATTTCCCTGCTTTATCACTTAAAGGACAATCTCGTATAACACGTTGTTCTGTTTGTATTTATCCACGTTCATAAAGGATGGATTGAATTGATAGATTTGCTAATGTTGGAACAGAGATAAGATAGAGATGACGTGACGGTAGTATGAAGATTCCTTGATGAAAGGCTCAGAAGTGTTGGACATAAATGGTCAAATATTATGGAATGAGAGACGACGAAGGATACATAAACAAAAATCAAAAGGAGCCAGATGCTTGAAAGACGTCAGATAGTACGATAGCCACCAATCATCACGATTAGCCACCAATCACCACGATAGCCACCAATCATCACGATAGCCACCAATCACCACGATAGCCACCAATCACCACGATAGCCACCAATCACCACGATAGCCACCAATCACCACGATAGCCACCAATCACCACGATAGCCACCAATCACCACGATAGCCACCAATCACCACGATAGCCACCAATCACCACGATAGCCACCAATCACCACGATAGCCACCAATCACCACGATAGCCACAATCACACGATAGCCACAATCACCACGATAGCCACCAATCACCACGATAGCCACCAATCACCACGATAGCCACCAATCACCACGATAGCCACCAATCACCACGATAGCCACCAATCACCACGATAGCCACCAATCACCACGATAGCCACCAATCACCACGATAGCCACCAATCACCACGATAGCCACTAATCACCACGATAGTCACCAATCACCACGATAGCCACCAATCACCAGTGACGAACACGTGAGAAAACTGAGAAACTGCGACTGAGGGTTCCCAGCTCACACTACGACATTACGTGGTTAGCCCTATAACTTGGGTAACTACGATATAACGTGAAAAACTGCGGCATACGCCATGTGATATTCGAAACAATTTAGGATCATAATGTTACGTACTATCAGACATACTTCCCCAGATAGATTCATTCATATCTAGAATATCCTAGAAAAATAGAAGTAGTGACAGGTGAGAGCGGCTTTAGCTTGAAGGTTAAAAATGATGATGATAAATATGGGGCCAGGATACCAAGAATACATTTAATTTCCTGCATGTTCCATCAGGTCAATACATAAGCGGCTTTCTATAAGGGTCGCGTCCCTGTGTCCCTCGTCTGTCCTGCCGCGCTATCTTTACTGCTGAATATACAAATAACTACTAAATACTGGCCCAACATTAACGCGTCAAGGCACAAAAATTTAAATGTATTAATTGTGTCTTCATCTTTATAAATACCATGTATTTTTTTTGTGTGTACATATCTATATACGACGAAGGATACATAAACAAAAATCAAAAGGAGCCAGATGCTTGAATTGAATGTCAGATAGTACGATAGCCACCAATCATCACGATAGCCACCAATCACCACGATAGCCACCAATCACCACGATAGCCACATCACCACGATAGCCACCATCCAGATAGCCACCAATCACCACGATAGCCACCAATCACCACGATAGCCACCAATCACCACGATAGCCATCAATCACCACGATAGCCACCAATCACCACGATAGCACCACATCACCACGATAGCCACCAATCACCAGTAGCCACCAATCACCACGTGCCACAATCACACGATAGACACCAATGCACCAGATAGCCACCAATCACCCAGTAGCCACAAATCACACGATAGCCACCATCACCACGATAATCACCATCGACCACGATAGACACGCATCACCACGATGCACATCACACGATAGCACCAATCACACGATAAAACATATCACCACGTAGTCTAATCACGACGATTTGCCACATCACCAGTTGACGAACACTGAGAAAACTGAGAACTGCGACTGAGTTCCAGCTACCAGTTACAAATATGATAGCAAGTGGTACCTTAACTGAACTGTGATACTTCACTGGATACTTTTCGATAACAATGCTTAAATCTGTATGATCAGTAGGCTTAATGAATTATTGAATTATCAGTTTTTCTGAGACGATGGTGATGGTCATTACAAACGTGACAAGGTGGTCCATAAGGTGTAACCTTTCTTTGTGCAGATTCACAAGAAACTTCTTTTATATTTGGTGGGTCTAGAATTCATGTAAAGAAAAAAAAGAACCAATCCGTACCCTCAAGCCGTTCAGACAGTGATGATTAAAGCACATGTCGTTCTATCCCGCCCTCATTCACGCGGCACAAGCATGAAGCAATGGTGACGTCATTGCGGCATTCAGTATTCGCCGCGTTTGCACGAAAAAAAAGGGTCATCATTCTTCATGTTAGGAAAGGAAACAAACTTCAAGGCATGATTTATTTGGGTCTATTAATGGTTGAGAGCAGCAAGCCGTCACAGGTGAAGGGAGAGCCAAGGCAGTCCTGAGGGGCCGGTGTAGTGTTCCATCACGGGTCCTGCCACGTCCATCTGTTTATCTCGTCCCCTCACTCTCGACACTCATTTTATCTTCATTCTCATCTTCCTCCATATCTCTTCCTCCTTCTTTCTTCTCTTGCTTTCTCTCAGAATGGTTTAGTGTAGGGCTAGGGATCGCGTACAATGTCCTGCGTTCGATCTATCTTACTCTTCAGAATCCCAACTAAACAGTCCCGAACCCACCTCGACACTCAAAAAGTTTTATCTTCATTGACTTTCATTCTTGAGTCACGACCAAAATAATTTAGTACCTACCTTCATTTTTTTGTAGCTTTACCTTCACCTTTTGTTAGTGTGTTGCCTCAGGAAGTAGTGAACAGTACTGTGTTATCTAACTTACTATTGATACTAACACACAGTCTTCATATGATAACTTTTTTTAATTCATTTTATCCATGCTAACTGCTATGTACCAGAAGAAAACATTGAATTATACGTTGTAATTGTAGTTTTAATGGTAGGCCAGGAGACAAGAGACCACCAGGCACAAACATAAAATTGATAAACCCGCCGAGTAATAATATATTGATAACGACATCGTCCAGGCTCACAGGTTGACAGGTCCGACAGACGCAGCAGATTTTACCCTGTTTCAGTTGGTGGATGTTTGCTGGTAAGGGGGATGGATAGAGAGTGAGAGGGATTCGAACGCAGGGACAGAGAGAGAGAGAGAGAGAGAGAGAGAGAGAGAGAGAGAGAGAGAGAGAGAGAGAGAGAGAGAGAGAGAGAGAGAGAGAGAGAGAGAGAGAGAGAGAGAGAGAGAGAGAGAGAGAGAGAGAGAGAGAGAGAGAGAGAGAGAGAAGAACACATGAACAAGCAAACGTACAGCTATAAATGAGCCAAAAAACTCAACCAGGTGCAATAGTAGGACAGGTGAGCCAAGTGAGCCAGGCTAAACACGCGGGACGTCGGAGGGAAGAAGCAGCTCAAGCCGTGGTGTGTGGGCAGGTAGCATACACCGGTAACTTAACTAGGCATCCGAGACCTGTAATTACCGTGGCGCCTTGAGATGGATGGGGATTAATCTACTCTTGTTATAGCTGTTGTGCTGGTTTTTATGTCTAGACTCTTGGTAAACTTATAATATTTATTTTATCAACTGTGCTAAGTCATGGATAATGCTTGCAGTCATGACTTTGGTTTTATATAAGCTCCTTGAGTGTTGTTATTTTAGGTTATTTTAGGTTTACTTTAGGTTATTAAGTATGTTTTAGGTTATTTCAGGTTATTTTAGGCTTATTTTAAGTTTATTTTAGGTTATTTTAGGTTTATTTGACCTCGTTTTGGTTATTTTTGGTATATTTAGTGCGCCAGAGTATTATATGAGCCAATAAAACACCCATTATATGTGAACACGCTTCTGAAAAAAAAAATTGTGCCGTGTCCTTTCTTTTGGGCGTCCGTGATGAGGCCGCTGCAGTGACGTGACCGCGCCTCGTAGCTCCTAATTGTAACAAATTGGTGTCGTGAACGATGATGCACACGGGAGTCAGGCACAGGGGGGAGGGAGGGATGGCGGGGATTCTTACGGTCTCGTTATGCGACTTGACCAGCGGCGGGAAGGGAAGGTTTACGTCTCGGCTAATTTCTGTCCGCTGGGGGTTAATGGCGTCCGACGAGCGGGAATGATTCAGGAGTGTCGGGGCGTAACTGTGAGGGCAGAGACTTTGATTTGAGGAGACTTCGTGGCTGCTCTGTGTCAAAAATGCGGCTTGGGTGTTATGTGATTGATTGGCGTGTGTTGATACCCGTGCTATGTCACCTGTCTCCACTGATTGGCGCTGCATACATCAACACAATCTGTACTGTATCTTAATGGCGTGTGACAACAATCCTTCAGTACAAAGACCTTAGGGATTGGCAGCTAGCGGGTTAAGTGACTTTCCAGAAAACAATTATGAACTGTCCTTAAGTGAATGCCCATTAAGTTAATTGCCCAGAATTTTCCTTTGCTATAAAAAAGTGTCTGTTGTTAGCCATAAAATTAAGAAAGGTCACTTAATATACCAAATTAGCTAGTGGATAAGGATGCTAAACAGGTCTTATCTATAAATTATTGCTTATATTCACTAAAACTCGTCCAATGGCACCCAAATTAAAATGGAAATTATGTTCTGGGCCTCAAGGGGTTAAAGGCCCTGCCACTACAGGGCTAGGTGTGCACGAAACGAAGAGGTGATCTACGGTTGAGCCAAAATGATAGTTATTAAACAACAGTGTTTCAGTACCTTTATTATTTTCAGGAATGAGGTGCCTTCAAAAAAGATATATTCAGCAAAATGAAGTGCACGGTTGTATTGTATAACATTTATTCATAGAAAAACATGCACATCAATAGGAAATTAATGATATCAATGGAGTGAGTATAAGAGTATAAATAAAGGCAGTACGATTAAGCAAAAAATAAACAAAAAAATAAACAGGAAAATATATCAATGCAAGCCGACATTTTCCTTTCCCTGTGAGTCCAGTGAATGGCAGCAGACAGACAACCCACGGACACTCTGATGACACACTGGAAACATCCATCGAATCACATTAGTTTTTTTTTTTTTTTTTTTTTTTTTTTTTACATTTGTGCCTATAGCGCCTGTAGGCAGTGGTGACCCAGGGCTCGGATGGTGGGGCTCTGGAGGTTCACTTGAGGGCTCTGATGATTGGTCCTCGCCCGTGGTGGCGCAGGTAGGATTCTTATAGTGACGCCTGTGATTAGAGGCTCATGCCGCCCCCCTGTGTCCTCCGATGCACTCGCAATCGAAGGTAGAGTTGATGGACATGGCATGTGGGTGTTCTTAGGTCACTCGACGGTGCAGAAAGGTTTTGGTTTTCCTCGGGGATCGAACTCGGTTCACCGAGAACTCCAGTCGGAGACGCTAACCACTCCGCTACCGCCTCCCCAAATAGGCGGTAACTCTAGAAAACACGACCACTGTCCCACGCAGGACGTAACTACCGCCACAAAATAGAAGAGTCATGACACCACCTTACCAGAAAATCAGACATGGTTGACTAGAAAATTGTGAGTGAGTAAAAACAGCTGGCACGGATGCACATTCCCGTTCTCTGTGCGATTATGTGGTTTGCTAGTGAAGACGCTTGGCTGTAGCCCCGAAACTAACCATAGGATCTTCTCGAAAATACGCTCATTGTGATTCCCACGCAATGTTATAAAAATTCCACCATGAAAAACTATCCTACCCTATCCGTAACCTAACGTAACCTAACCTGACGTGTTCAAGAGTAAACGCCACATACTCTTCCAGAAAACGGGAATATGCGGCACGGACCAGACCATAAAGCTTTGAGGCAGGTGACGCCTAAATTGCAGGGTCAGCGTGTTCCTGTCTCGCTTGTTGCCAGAGTGAGTCGTGTGACGCCGGTATCAGGGTAACCTTAGCGTTAAAGACGGCGAGGGGGAGGGAGACAGGCGGGTGTGGTTGTCCTTGCTCTGCGTCCCATGGTAAGACTTGTCATAAGCAACCTCTGTATACTTATGGTAATGAAATAAATGTAAATGCAGGTATGTTATGTTTTGCTCTTTCATTTTGGGTTATTCAATGAGGAAATCAATGATGGCTTACCCGACATTACTTCTTTTGTGTTTTAAACTTAGATTTTACGTCTTAGATTACTTCCTTTGTGTTGTGTTCTTTTCTTTAAACGTCTTTGTAGGTTTCTTAGGTTAACAAAGTCAGTCCCTTGTCTTCATCATAGCATACTTCGTTTAGTAAAGATAGTAGCAAGCGATGGAACTGTGATGGAACTGTGATGGAACTGTGATGGAACTGTGATGGAACTGTGATGGAACTGTGATGGAACTGTGATGGAACTGTGATGGAACTGTGATGGAACTGCGATGGAACTGTGATGGAACTGCGATGGAACTGTGATGGAACTGTGATGGAACTGCTAAATCTTTGACACCAAAAAAAAAGAAGTTGTGGTCATGCATGCGTCGAAAGGCATAGTGATTTACTTTACTCCGCTGACAGAAAAATCACGAGAATAAATTACTTTTGCTAGTGTGTGTATAAGCATATTTACTGAAGAAAAACTTTATATTGCAGACAAATAATTAATCGAGCATTTGTAACTCAGTGGTAGATAATAGAGTAGTGGGAGTAACTTTTCTTTCCTCTCGCTACACAAACCACATTGATTTATAATAGTGTTAAAATCCTTATAAATTAAATTAAAATAATCCATTCCATAATAGTATATCACTCCAAAAAATGGCTCTTACTTTCATTAACCCTTTCACGCCCAGAACGTAATTTTCATTGTAATTTGAGTACCATTAGACGATTTTTAGTGACTATAAGGAACATTTTATAGATATGACCTGTTTAGTAGCCATGTGCACTAACTAATTTGATATATTAATTTAGTTTTCGTAGTTTTATGGCTAACAACAGACGATTTCATATAGCAAAGGAAGGATCTGGGTGTGAAGGGGTTAACTCCTCCTCTTCCTCCTCCTTCCTTCTCCTATCATTCCATAATAGTATATCACATACATTTTTGCCTATAATAAGACAGTAATCTTTAGTGCGGTAATCTGAGGTCAAGTAGATTGTGTTATGCTCTATTGCCTCGTATGCTTTGGCGTCTCATTGGCCGGGTGTTGTCCATGGGATTACTTAATCTTGGGTTGACTTAGTTGTGTGTTTGTTTGTCTCGTGCAGCCCACCAGTGTTTCCTTGAGGCTCATTCAGGTAGTTGATTGTCATTATTATTGTTGTTGCTATTCTTATTATCATTATTAGTATTATTAGTATTACCGCTATTATTGTTATTATCATTATTATTATCATTATTATTATTATTGCTTTCGTTATTATTTTTTTTATTATTATTATTATTACTACTAGTATCATCACTATGAAGATAATAATGGTACTGATAAATATATAATCAACATCATCATGGTAATAGTGATAATAATATTAATACGCATTTTCTTTTTCTTTAATCATTTATCATTACAGAAATTATATTCGTATGATTAGGGAGGAAAACTGCATAATTCTATCTACACTAGCCCCGATTCAGACTTTAGAATTTCTGAATCGATACGTATTTCCAGAAAGATTATTAATTATCATAGTAATTATCATGCGTCAGTAACTAAATTGTCAGAACACAACATGGGAGTACATTACTACAACATATTCGATATCCTCGCATTCTTATTTGTATATGAAGAAAATCATTTCCATATATTTGTTTCTCACGTTTTCTTTCAATTATCCCTTAAAATCGTCAATCACGGGCATTTTTTGAAACTAGTGTCGTTCTAAGATATAGTTGGTAAATATTTGGCCGGGCGGGCAGGGCACCAACCTGCATCAGCCTTCCACCCTCAGTCTTCCACCTTCAGCCTTCCACCCTCAGCCTTCCTCCCTCAGCCTTTCACCCTCAGCCTTCCACCTTCAGCCTTCCACCTTCAGCCTTCCACCCTCAGCCTGCCTCCCTCAGCCTTCCACCCTCAGCCTTCCACCCTCAGCCTTCCACCCTCAGCCTTCCACCCTCAGCCTTCCACCCTCAGCCTTCCACCCTCAGCCTTCCACCCTCAGCCTTCCACCCTCAGCCTTCCACCCTCAGCCTTCCACCCTCAGCCTTCCACCCTCAGCCTTCCACCCTCAGCCTTCCACCCTCAGCCTGCCTCCCTCAGCCTTCCACCCTCAGCCTTCCACCCTCAGCCTTCCCCCCTCAGCCTTCCATCCTCAGCCTTCCACCCTCAGCCTTCCACCCTCAGCCTTCCACCCTCAGCCTTCCACCCTCAGCCTGCCTCCCTCAGCCTTCCACCTCAGCCTTCCACCCTCAGCCTTCCCCCTCAGCCTTCCATCCTCATCCTTCCCCCCTCAGCCTTCCACCCTCAGCCTTCCCCCCTCATCTTCCCCCGTCATCCTTCCCCCTCAGCCTTCCACCCTCAGCCTTCCACCCTCAGCCTTCCCCCCTCAGCCTGCCTCCCTCATCCTTCCCCCCTCAGCCTTCCACCCTCAGCCTTCCACCCTCAGCCTTCCACCCTCAGCCTTCCACCCTCAGCCTTCCACCCTCAGCCTTCCACCCGCAGCCTGCCTCCCTCAGCCTTCCACCCTCAGCCTTCCACCCTCAGCCTTCCACCCTCAGCCTTCCACCCTCAGCCTTCCACCCTCAGCCTGCCTCCCTCAGCCTTCCCCCTCAGCCTTCCACCCTCAGCCTTCCACCCGCAGCCTTCCACCCGCAGCCTGCCTCCTGTAAGCGTCCTTCCTATACACGCAGTCTCAACGCGCACACCCTCACGCACCTACACTTGTAAACACATTGCCAAGCCAACTCGGGCCATTAAGAGTTTACAAGCTGATAAATTAGTGGAAAGATGACCCTCTGACCTTGCCAACTTGGGCCATAACTTGCTTAA
The DNA here is from genome assembly GCA_016584305.1 of Chionoecetes opilio. Lineage (NCBI taxonomy): Eukaryota > Metazoa > Arthropoda > Malacostraca > Decapoda > Majidae > Chionoecetes > Chionoecetes opilio. The sequence continues at coordinate 73,206 of JACEEZ010011191.1, forward strand.
AAAACATTGAAATTAACGCCTGAAGGTGCCTCCATAACTTGCCAAACTTTACGTCTCTGGAAGGAAGGAACGAAGGAGAGCGAATTTTTTTTTTTTTTTCTCTTTTCTTGTCATGTTAACTTCCCTCCACTCATTCCTGATTATGACTTATTACCGTTTAGACACGAAAAAATGGCTCGTACTTTCATTCACCTCCTTCTCTTCCTCCTCCTCCTTCTCCTATTCTTCCTCTTCATCCTTTCTTCTTTCCTATTCTCTTTCGTCCTCTCGTCATTTTCCAGAGAGAGAGAGAGAGAGAGAGAGAGAGAGAGAGAGAGAGAGAGAGAGAGAGAGAGAGAGAGAGAGAGAGAGAGGAGAGAGAGAGAGAAGGAGAGAGAGAGAGAGAGAGAGAGAGAGAGGAGAGAGAGAGAGAGAGAAGAAGAGAGAAGAGAGAGAGGAGAGGAAGAGAGAGGAGAGAGAGAGAGAGAGAGAGAGAGAGAGAGAGAGAGAGAGAGAGAAAACGAGAAGAGACACAGAGACAACAAGTCCCTGTTATGTTCGAGAGCAGTTATGTTTGGCTTGTAAATGTGGGTTATAATCTGGACTGGAAAGTGGCAATAACATCCTTCATTCACGTTGATGGGTGGATTTGACACTTTATCAGGTTACCTTTATACCCGTGAAGAAGTATGATCCTCCTCCTCCTCCTCTGCCTTCTCCACCTCCTACTCCTTGTTGTTGTTGTTGTTGTTGTTTTTCTTTTGTCTTCTTTTACTTTTTAACAGATTCATACAGACATACTTACTGAATTACTAACAGGCAGACATACACACAGACAGACAGACAGACAGAGGGTAGTGATGGCTAACGATCTTTCTCTAATTATAGTTTCAAGGACACCTCCAGCGGCTGACGTGGAGTTAATCTGTCTATAATTACAGGACATTTTTCTGTCGTCTGCCTTTAAGATCGTGGCGACGTAAATGCTTCCTATCAGTGGGAAAGGTCGGACTGGGGTCATAAAAAAGAAAAATATTGGGACTGTAAGAATTGGAGTTAATTATAAAAAATCTGACTTTTTGTGTATGATGCAGGATAAAATTTAATCATGTCTTGTGTGTGACTGTAATTTGACGTAATCTTTTGTAGCGGTTTCAGTGTAGCTTCTGTAATGATATCGAAATGTAGTGAAGTCTGCATGTCTTTGTGGTTTTTCATCGGATTTTCGGCACTGCGGTGAGGTTGTTTCTGCTACAAAGATATCAATTAATCCGATCACAGTTTTGGTCATCATTGATATTTATTTAGACTCATACTATCATCGATATTCTAAGGTATTGTTACTTCATCCGCAGGTATTACTGTGAGCTGAATATACAGTAGAACGGGAAAATACTTTATATGTTATGTACAAAACGTCAAGAAAATCTAGTGCTTGTGTTGAACAGATTCATAATTATCCCAACAATGAATTTTTATGAGATTGAAATGCAAAGGAAACACAAGCTGTCTCGATGGTAGGTTTATAAATAACGCGAGTACTACACGAGTACAGTAAAAGGAAAATCCAATAATCAAAACACTGATCTTTTTATATATCCGAGTCTATATCAACACTAACTTAAAAAGTGTAAAAATTATATAGATCCATGTGAAAAAATAATGTCAAGTTACTCTCTTGTGAAAATAATGTTTGACTCCAAAACGCTATCGTCACATTCAAGTCAAAATGTCTGCACCGAAGAGCTACAATCCAACCGTCGTCCAGAGTTTAGTTTTGATAATTAATTATGATTGTAGGTGAAGAGTTTTGGCTCAGGAACAGAACATTTTGCATCTCTACGTCTATTGTTTGCAATGAAAATACGTAGTTAGGAAACCAATGAAATGGTTGGAAATATTGAAAGTAGGTCACGGATGATGCGAGAAAAATTAGTAAGATCTTGATGCTTCCTTCCAATACATATTATATTCATACATACATTTTCTGTTCCGGGAATCATAAATAAACGAGGCATGGGAGAAAGGTTACAGTAGCTTTTGTGACGCGCCTTTTTATCTTTCAAAGGTTGAGTCGAAACAGAGACGTAACAAGGTAACTTTGGCATAACAAAAATTTAGTTCAACACAGTGGTAAGGAACTGCGCCAAGAACTATTGTGCAGAGAGGATAACAAAGATTTATGATTCTTTACTTGGCTATTCAGTGAAGGAAGATGAAAACTAAACTTGTAGTAAAATTGAATATGAAACAGAAATCTAAAGTAACCTAAAACATGCCTTGGTTGTTCCGGGTTAATTAATAGTATGAAGGTTTTTGAAGAAGTATGTATTTTTTTTATTAGTTTCTGGTATTGTATAGTTTTCATAAGAGTTTTGCATACTTGCTGTCTCTGATTTGCGAGTTTTCAGTACAATAATTACGAGACTTTAAGGAATTAACATAAGTCAGTCAATTTTCTCCTCATTTCTGCTTTTTTCTAATGATTTATTATGTAGACTATTCTCAAACTCATTTCGGGAAATTAGATTCATTATAAGCAAAGATTTTGGAGATAGTGTCAAGCAAAAGCGTAGAAATACACTTTTGACGTCTTATTTTATGGTATTACATTCTGAATATTATAGTTCACAGTGATCAAGTGTATCAGAAAGAGAGAGAGAGAGAGAGAGAGAGAGAGAGAGAGAGAGAGGAGAGAGAGAGAGAGAGAGAGAGAGAGAGAGAGAGAGAGAGAGAGAGAGAGAGAGAGAGAGAGAGAGAGAGAGAGAGAGAGAGAGAGAGAGAGAGAGAGGGGGTGGGGGAGGAAGCAAAATAACAAGAATAGCTAAGTGTCGTCCACCACCAGAAGACGCCAGGAGTTTCGTGGTTTATCGGAAATATTCGTCAGAAAATACAATATTGAAAACGATAGTCGGATGGCGTCAACAGTGTGCACGGGAACTGTATATCAACTTGAAACAAACGATGCACGAAGACAGGTAAATATGAAGCCTCTGTTATGCATTTCACACTATACAGCTTTTATGATTCGTCGCCAAACCTGTCAGAGAATTTGTGTTCATTAATTCGAAAACTTGATATTCTTAAAAAACAAAAAGTTAAAATACAACATATGGCATTATAAGCATAAACTGATTACACATTGCATACATGTTACATTGGAAACTTGCCTGCTTAGTGTATATCTAACCCGTTTTTCAGTAAGAACAGAAAATACAAGTTAATTCATAAGTGTTTAATAAGTAAGAAAGTTGATACATAAGAAAGGCCAAATGATTATGGTAGGTAATTATTATGGTGGTGATCACGATGGGGATGAGCAAGAAGAGGAGGAAGAAGAGAAAAAAAAGCGAAGTATCTTTAGCAAAACTTTACATGGTTGAACGAAAACGTGCAATAGATACACATCGTGACGTCATCAAGGTGGAGTGTTGAGGCGTGTGATGGTGACCCTTTTTTCCTCCCTTCTCAATTTATCTTTCCCCCCTTTTTTCCCTTTTATTTATTTCCCCTATCTCTTATAAGAACATAAGAAGAACATAAGAAAGTTAAACCATGCGATAGGAGTTCGAATCCCGCTCAGCCGGGTACACAGCCCCATACCATTGCCAACGCTGCTACTAGTAACTCAGAGGTACAAACTTTGCCGGACTTCTGTACTGCTTACTTTCCCATGTTCCTATCTATAAACGTAACACATAACAACTATGCAATTGCTATATGATCACAGCATGTGTGTGTGTGTGTGTGTGTGTGTGTGTGTGTGTGTGTGTGTGTGTGTGTGTGTGCGTGTGTAGCGACTAAAGTAGTCACCCCTTTCAGTCTTCATGTTTCCGTTCTCTGCCAGTGCGGTCTCTAACAGAGAATCAGCGTAGCACGGGGACTATTCTATTTTGTAGTCTTCAATAATTGTTATTGTAATTATCATGTGTTTGCACTGTTATCAGCTTATCAATATAATTAATTATATACAACGTGTCACCAGCAATATATACTGGAAGTGTCTTTGGTGAAACTCGCATGTCTTGGTCGAGTTTCGCATACACCTTGAAAATCACCATTTATGAAACCTAAAATTTTGTATATATACTCCAGATTTTTATGCAATAAAATAACCTGAACTGACAAAATGAGTTTCCATCATTCCAGTTCAACCATAAGCTATGAACACTCCACCTAGTTACAAATGGTGACCCTGGAGTGTAGCTAATGGTTCCTAGGTGGCTTAAACTGGTGCTGTCCATCTCGGCATAGAAATGCAATTTCTATGCTTTGCTGGACACAAGAGCACACCTCTCCTAGTCGTGGGACCTGCGTCTTCGGAAGCATTCGTCCCATTGCTCCCGCTGTATATTCCTAGCCTCCAGCTTCACTGGTGATCGCTAGGTTGAAAGCGGGATAGGGAGAATTACACTTATACGTGTAGCCGCCACCTAGTCAGGTTTCCCACCCAAACCCCGGCACCTTCTGTGCCTTCCTCAGGGCATTTTTGCCCTCAGACGCCTTACTGCGTCCTCAGCGGCCTATGCGCATTCAGCGCGGCCACTACCCCGCCAGGCGCCTCACTGCGTCCTCAGCAGCCTATGCGCATTCAGCGCGGCCACTGCCCCGTCAGATGCCTTACTGCGTCCTCAGGCCTATGCGCATTCAGCGCGGCTACTGCCCCTTCAGAGGGCTCACCGTGTCTTCAGCGGCCTTATGCGCATTTAGCGCGGGCCCTGCTTCCTCCGAGGCCTCACTGCGGCCTATGCGCATTTAGCGCGGCCGCTGCCCCCCTCCAGACGGCTCACCGCGTCCACAGCGGCCTTATGCGTGTTTAGCGCGGGCCCTGCTTCCTCAAACGCCTCAGTGGCCTATGTGCACTCAGCGCAACCACTCCACCCTCTGACGCCTCCTTGCGCCCTCAGCACGACCTCACGCGCATTCTGCGCAGCCCCACGGTGTTATTGAATCACTCCACGGCCGCCGCTCGCCGCCCTATGGATTACCAGCCCTGTGGATTACTCAACCCTCAACTCCACAGCGTTAACGTGACTCACTCCACGGCCGCCGCTATCCGCCCTATGGATTACTCAAACAGCCCTGCGGATTACTCAACCCTCAGCCCCACAGTGTTAAAGTGACTCGCTCCACGGCCGCCGCTCGCCGCCCTATGGATTACTCACCGCCTTGTGGATTACTCACCACCCTGTGGATTACTCACCGCCCTTTGGATTACTCACCGCCCTGTGGATTACTCATTACCAGGCGACACCACTGCCATGGCGTCAACACTGCCACGCCCGCGACTCACAGCCGGCGGCACCACTGCCATGGCGGTAACACTGCCACGCCCGCAACACTGCCGGCGGCACCACTGCCATGGCGGTAACACTGCCACGCCCGCAACACTGCCGGCGGCAACCAAATGCCATGGCGTCAACACTGCCACGCCCGCGACTCACAGCCGACGGCAACCACTGCCATGGCGGTAACACTGCCACGCCCGCAACACTGCCGGCCGGCACCACTGCCATGGCGTCAACACTGCCACGCCCGCGACTCACAGCCGGCGGCACCACTGCCATGGCGGTAACACTGCCACGCCCGCAACACTGCCGGCGGCACCACTGCCATGGCGTCAACACTGCCACGCCCGCGACTCACAGCCGGCGGCACCACTGCCATGGCGGTAACACTGCCACGCCCGCAACACTGCCGGCGGCACCACTGCCATGGCGACAACTCTGCCACGCCCGCGGCTCACAGCCGGCGGCACCACTGCCATGGCGGCAATACTGCCACGCCCGCACACAGCCGGCGGCACCACTGCCATGGCGGCAACACTGCCAAGCCAGCAACTGGTCACCACAGCCCTCCAAAGTCAACCAACACCAACTTCTACCAAAGTCTCGTTCCTCCTCCCGCGTCACTAGGGGGGGGGGGTACTGTAGCTACTAAAGTAGTCACCCCTTTCAGTCTTCATGTTTCCGTTCTCTGCCAGTGCGGTCTCTAACAGAGAATCAGCGTAGCACGGGGACTATTCTATTTTGTAGTCTTCAATAATTGTTATTGTAATTATCATGTGTTTGCACTGTTATCAGCTTATCAATATAATTAATTATATACAACGTGTCACCAGCAATATATACTGGAAGTGTCTTTGGTGAAACTCGCATGTCTTGGTCGAGTTTCGCATACACCTTGAAAATCACCATTTATGAAACCTAAAATTTTGTATATATACTCCAGATTTTTATGCAATAAAATAACCTGAACTGACAAAATGAGTTTCCATCATTCCAGTTCAACCATAAGCTATGAACACTCCACCTAGTTACACGTGTGTGTGTGTGTGTGTGTGTGTGTGTGTGTGTGTGTGTGTGTGTGTGTGTTTGTGTGTGTGTGTGTGTATTTCCCCTGCTGCATATGTTCCTCAGTCTCATTATCATGCGTATCTTTCTAGCTCTATATCCTTCTAGTTCTCCATTATTCTAGGCCATACTAGCCGCTGCACCTCCTCGGTTCACAGTGCTCAGCCAGGAGTTAGGAGTTGACGCAAGAAATAAAACCTCTCCCTTCTTTCCCCTTCACACTCACCCTGATCTCCAGCTTGATCCGCTTACTGCTCAACTTTCACAATCTTGATCCTATTATTGTCTATTCGCTCTTCTCTTCCTTTATCTTTACTATTTACTATCTACTATACTCAGTTTTTTTAAGAGGTGAAAAATCCTGAATCCTTGCTGCTTACTGACTGATATTTGATGCCAGGAGAAGGGAATATTACGGTTCTTCTAAATGTCAGCTGAATTTTGTCATAGTTAACCATATTATTAGGTTATCATAGGCATCATTTTAAGCATGAGACCTTAAGATAGAATGGAATTTTTGCCTCGATAAAAAAAATAGGCTATATTACTAGTCTTTCTCTCGTTTCTGTCTTCCTATCATCCTATCCTATCACTTTTATCCTATCACTATCCTATCACTATCACTATCCTATTTTTTTCCTGTCCTATCCTATCACTATCCTATCATTATCACTATCCTATTTTTTTCCTGTCCTATCCTATCACTATCCCCTTCCTTCACCTCATCGACAGCTGCCGCGGCTGTTAGGTGAAAGAGAGAGAAAAAAGCTTGAATTGGATTTAGTGTAATTTTTGACCCAGTTTGATTTTGTTAAACAGGTCACGAGTCAATATTTGAGCGGCCTGATTGAGTGAGATCGTTTCTGTGACAATTGGGCCAAAGTTCATGGTTGGTGGCAGCAAAAGTAGCCCTTCGGTGCAGGCTGGGAGGGGCTACTCTAGGAGGGGCTGGGAGGGGGCTACTCTAGGAGGGGCTGGGAGGGGCTGCTCTAGGAGGGGCTGGGAGGGGCTACTCTAGGAGGGGCTGGGAGGGGCTACTCTAGGAGGGGCTGGGAGGGGCTACTCTAGGAGGGGCTGGGAGGGGCTACTCTAGGAGGGGCTGGAGGGGCTGCTCTAGGAGGGGCTGGGAGGGCTACTCTAGGAGGGGCTGGGAGGGCTGCTCTAGGAGGGGCTGGGAGGGGCTACTCTAGGAGGGGCTGGGAGGGGCTGCTCTAGGAGGGGCTGGGAGGGGCTGCTCTAGGAGGGGCTGGGAGGGGCTACTCTAGGAGGGGCTGGGAGGGGCTGCTCTAGGAGGGGCTGGGAGGGGCTACTCTAGGAGGGGCTGGGAGGGGCTACTCTAGGAGGGGCTGGGAGGGGCTGCTCTAGGAGGGGCTGGGAGGGGCTACTCTAGGAGGGGCTGGGAGGGGCTACTCTAGGAGGGGCTGGGAGGGGCTGCTCTAGGAGGGGCTGGGAGGGGCTACTCTAGGAGGGGCTGGGAGGGGCTACTCTAGGAGGGGCTGGGAGGGGCTGCTCTAGGGGGGCTGGGAGGGGCTACTCTAGGAGGGGCTGGGAGGGGCTGCTCTAGGAGGGGCTGGGAGGGGCTGCTCTAGGAGGGGCTGGGAGGGGCTACTCTAGGAGGGGCTGGGAGGGGCTTGCTCTAGGAGGGGCTGGGAGGGGCTACTCTAGGAGGGGCTGGGAGGGGCTACTCTAGGAGGGGGTTTGGGAGGGGCTTGCTCTAGGAGGGGCTGGAGGGGCTACCCCTAGTAGGGGAGGGGCGGGGGGGTTTAAACTCTAGGGGGGCTGGGAGGGGGCCTGCTCTAGGGGGGGCTGGGAGGGGCTTACTCTGGGAAAGGGGGCTGGGAGGGGGCTACCCCTAGGAGGGGGTTTGGGGGGGGGCTGCTCTAGGGGGGGTTTGGGGGGGCAAACTCAAAGGGGGGGCTGGGGGGGGGGCCCTGCTCTAGGGGGGGCTGGGAGGGTTTGCTCAAAGGAGGGGCTGGGAGGGGCTCTCTAGGGGGGGCGGGGGGCCTGCTCTCGGGGGGGCTGGGGGGGGCCCTACTCGGGGGGGCTGGGAGGGGCAAACTCTGGGGGGGGGCGGGGGGGCTACTCAAAGGAGGGCTGGGAGGGGCTACTCTAGGAGGGGCTGCGCGGCCGTCCTCATTGACTACGTGAAAAAAAAATTATGAGTGACAAAAAAGTATTGTGTGTGACTGGCTGAGCGAGATTGGGGGTTCAGTTTCGGCGAGGCTTTCCCGTTTTTTGGGAAAAAGATTAATTATTTATTTTAAATAAAAATGAAAATTTTGTTACGAGTTATTCTGAGCCTAAAAAGGCGAGAACAATTTTAAATTTTTTTCCCTTTCCCCCCCGTCTATTTATTTTTTTTTTTGTAAATTTTTAAAATTTTAAAGCCTGGGATTTTGGGTTGCGCGTGGCCCCCCAAAAAAAAAAAAAAGGGGAAAACCCAAATTTAAAAAAAACATTGTTTATACATAACTGGGGGATAAAAAAAACTAAAAACAAACATTAAGCATGAATTTTTTCCAAATCTTTTTTCAGGCACAAAAAACAGTTTTTTGGAAGGTAAAATTTTACATTATAAAGGGTGGAAGTGGTCATTTTTGGTATATTATAGGTTATTTTAGGTTTATTTTAGGTTATTTTAAGTTTATTTTAAAGTTTTTCAGGTTTTTTTAATTTTTTAAAAAAAAAATTTAGGTTTTTTTTTCCCCTTTTTTTTATTTTAAAAGGTTATTTTAGGTTTTTTTTAAGTTTTTAATTTTTTAAGGTTTTTTTTTTTCCGGTTTTTTTAAAGGTTTATTTTAGGTTTTTTAGTTTTTTGGGGTTTTTTTTGGGTATATTTAGGTCTTTGGGGGTTTCCCTTTTGGGTTTTTTTAGTTTTTTTTTTTGGTTTTTTTTTTTGGGCAAAATTATAGGTTTTTTTTAAAAAATTTTTTTTGGGCCCTTTTTTAAAGTTTTTTTTAAGTTATTTAAAGGTTTTTTTTGGTTTTTTTTAAATTTTATTTTAGGTTTATTTTAGGTTTATTTTAGGTCATATATCTTACATGAAGTACGAAAAAAAGGTAAAAAAAAAGAAGCATACGATCAACGGCTGTGATTATTTCTGGGGTGTGCAAGCCGAGTGAAGGTGATTTTTCCCGGCTGGGGGAAAAGGGGGGAATTGGGAAAGGGGGGAACTTTCCCCTTTTCCTGTGCCCGCTTTAAACCTCCCCCCTTGTTCCCCTTCTCTGTGCCCATCCCCGGGGCGGGTTCTTTCCCTTTAAAAATACTCTAACATACAAAATACTTGTCGGGAAATCATCTAACTCGTTTCTTTTTCAAAAACTTAGGGGTTAGTGGAAGTAGTTTATCCTGCCCCAAAACCCCACAAAACACAAAACAAAAACCACACACCCCCAACACCCCACACACAACACACACACACACACACAACACACACCCCCCAACACACACCACACCCCCAACAAAACACACACACAACAACACCCACAAACACCCACAACAGACACACACACCACACACACACACACACAACACACACACACACACACACACCTCTTGTTTTTTTTTTTCTTGTTTGTTTTTTTAGAGGAAAAGGGCCTCGGGAGCCATAGTGTCTACCGCTGTTTGCATATTAGTGTTGGCCAAAAGCCACCACCCGGGGGGGGGGGGGTTAAAAACCCTCGGCTGGCCCCGGTCCCCCATTAAACGGGCTGGGTAAAAGGGGGCTAGGGTTTTAAGAAAGACCACCCTTTCTATCTTTCGCTCCCCGGGGGATCAAAACCCAGGACTTCTGGTTGAAAGCCGACGTGTTAACCATACACAGGGAGTTCCCCCCACCCCAAAACCACAAGTCACACCACACACACACACACGACACCCACACACCCCACACAACACACACACCACACAAAAAACACACACACACAAAACACACAAAACCAACAAACACCCCCACACACACCCCCACACCCACCCCACACCCCACCCCACACAAAACACCCCACACACCCCACACCACCCATAAAACCGGGGAGGGGTTTAAGAAAAAATTTTTTCAAGGCTTTTTTTTGGAAAGCATGAAATTGTGCTTTGTAACGATAAATTTGTATTGTCTGGCATGGGGCAGGGAGCAACGAGATAAAAAGATGACGGGAGAGAGAGAGATGAAAAATAAGTAGTGGTGGTGGTGGTGGTGGGGGGTGGTGGTGGAAAAGAAGGTGGAGGGGGGGGAGGCTGGGGGGAAAAGTGCTGAAATGGGGAAAAAATAGGAGAGGAGATAAAAAAAAATGTTTTTTTTAGGGGGAAAGAGGGGGACAAAAACCGTAGGGGGGGCGAGGGAGGAGGAACGATGAGAATTGCCCCAAACCGAAAAAACCCGGTCAAAAATACCCGGTTTGAGACAGGGAAAAACGGTATACCTCTCTGCCCTTTTTAAAAGGGGGGAGGATGGTGAAGGAAGAAAAAGAGGGGGGAGGGGGGGGGGGGGGAAAGGGGGGTGTGGAGGGGGGAGGGAGGGGAGGGGGGAAGAGAAGTAGGGGAAGGGGGGGGAAATGGAGAAGAAAGGTTTGGGGAGTGGGGGGGGGAGGGGGAATTTTGGGGGGAAAAAATAGGGGGGGGTTTGGGTATTGAAACCCATAAAAAGGGCGTTGGGGTTTGTTGGGGGTAAAATGCAGTCCTTGTGAGGGAGGAGAGAAAAGGGGGTGGGGGGGGGGAGGGGAAGGAGGGGGGGGGGTTTTTGGGGGGGGGGGGGGGGGGGGGGGGGTGGGGGGGGGGGGGGGGGGGGGAGGAGGGGGGGGGGGGGGGGGGGGGGGGAGGGGGGGGGGGGTGGGGGGGGGGGGGGGGGGGGGGGAGGGGAAAGGGAAAGGAAGGAAAAGAGGGAAAAAAAAGAGGAGGGAGGGGGAAAAGAATTTACTTTTTTTTAAAGGTTTAAAAAATTTAAAGGGGAAAAGGTATGATTTTTTTTGGCCCTTTTTCTAAAGTTTTTTTGGTGTTTTTGGTTTGGGGTTTTTTGGTTTTTGGGGTTTGTGGGTTTTTTGTTTTTTATTGTTTTTTTTTTGGTTTTGGGGGTTTTTGGGGTTTTTCCCCTTCCCTTTTCCTTTTTTTTTGCCTTTTATTCCTTTTTTCCCATAAATATAATTTTTTTTCCCCCTTTCCTTCTCCTTTTCCCCCTTTTCCTTTTTTCCTTTTTTTTTTTTTTTTTTTTTTTTTTTTTTTGGTTTTTGGGTTGTTGGTTTTTGTTTTTTGGGTTTTTGGGTTTTTTGTCCTTTGTCCCTTTTTTTAAAACCTTTTAATCCCCTTTCCCCTCGTAATCACCCAACCCCTTTTTTCCCCCTTTCCCCTCTTCCTCTTCCCCCTTCCCCTTCCCCCTTCTTTTTCCTTTTTCCTTCCCCCCCCTTTTCCCCCCCCCCCCCCCCCCCCCCCTTTTCCCCCCCTCCCCCCCCCCCCCCCCCCCCCCCCCTTTTTTTTCCCCCCTTTTTTAAAACCCCTTTTTCCCCCCCTTTAACCCCCCCCCCCCCCTTCCCCCCCCCCCCCTCCCCCCCCTCCCCCCCCCTCCCCCCCCCTCCCCCCTCCTCCTCCCCCTCCTCCTCCTCCTCCTCCTCCCCCTTTCCCCTCCTCCTTCCCCCTTTCCCTCCCCCTTTCTCCCTCCTCCTCCTCCCCTCCTCCCCCTCCCCCTTTCCTCCCCCCCTTCTCCTCCATCTCCTCCTCCTTTTTCCTCCTCCTTTTACCCCTTTCCCCTCACCTCCTCCTCCTCCTCCTCCTTTCCTCCTCCCCTCCCCTCCTCCTCCTCCTCCCCCCCTTCCCCCCTCCCCTTTCCCCTCCTCCTCCTCCTCCCATCTCCTTCTCCAATGCATAATTTGCCCCTTTTTTATTTGGGTGAAACAAATTTTTCATTTTGCTTTTTCCGGGGGAAAATTTTGGAATTTTTGGGCCGATCACTTAATCCACAGAAAAAGGCGGGGGTGGGTGTGTGGGGCCCGGGGGGTTTTTGCGTCTTTTTGCCCTACCTTTTTGTTTGCATGGGGTTCCCGAGTGAGGTTTAAACTCCTTTTTTCCCGTAAGCAAAAATGGAAAAGCGGGCAGTGAGGAGAGGATTCATGGAAAGGAGAGGAAAAAAAAGGGGTTACTGGGTGAAAGGGAGAGAGAGAGAGAGAGAGAGAAAAGAGAGAGAGAGAGGAGAAAAGGGGAGAGAGAGAAAACCGGAGCGAACGTTTTAGCGGCCACACCCCTTCCTAAAATTCCCTTCTTTAAGGGTTTTTCATTTGTTCTTTAATAATTTGTATCAGGGTGAAAGACACATGGAGGGGGGTTCAGAAACATTAAAAAAACCTAATATGGGTTTTCAAAACAACGAAATTTGGGACCTAAGAGGATGTTCATGATTATTTCCTGTCAATACTGTAAGTTTTTTTGAAGTAAATCTGGTTATAACCAATTCTATTTTTCTATTGGGCATTTTTTAAATTCATTGTATCATTTGGTTCTTACTGGAAGGGCCTTATAGATCTATGTAGGGGCATAAAGCAATGTTTTCCCGGGGTAGTGATTTTTAATGGGTTTTAAAGAGTAGTAGGGGGAAAAATATCTAAAAATTTTCGGGAAAATTTTTTACAGTTATCGATCGTTCAGGGGAATCTTGATTTTGATTGAAAAAACCCCCGGGCCCCTCACGGGCAAAGTTTTTTTTTTCTTCTTTTTAATAATGCACAGGGAAATTTCCCAAAAAATTTGTGTTATTTTTATTTCAAACATATATTTTTTTTTTTCACTTTTTTTTTTTTTCTACTTTCCCTCCCAATTACGCCGTCGCTCCCTTGGGCGCAGGGGGAGCCCTCGCCACACGCAGGGCCCGGGGCCCCGCCCGCGATGGGGCGTAACATTACATGGGTGTATTATAAAAGAGGGCCCCAAAAACTGGCCTATTTCAAATTTACGAAAGATACCCCTGAATAAAAAACGTATTCCCCAAAAAGGGCCAAAGAGCGATGTTTTGATATTTTTTGTTGAACGTGAGATAAACGGGGTGTACAATAAAGAGAGAGAGGAAGAAGGGGAGAGAGGAGAGAAGAGAGAGGGGAGAGAGGGAGGGGGAAGAAAAGAAAAGAGAAAAGAGAGAGAGAGAGAGAGAGAGGAGAGGGGGAAAAAAGGGGGAGAGAGAGAGAGAGAGAAAGGAGAGGTTCCCTTTATGTATAAAAAGAAAAAGTATTTGATTTCCAATAGTTATTTTTTTTCCCGTTGTGCGTGTGCAGGCGAGAGGGAGGACAGACGGGAAGGGAGCATCACGGCAAGTCAGGCTAATTATTTAAGTTTTAAGGGGAAAAATTTTGTCATAGTCCCAGGTTTTTTTTTATTTTTTATTTTTTTTTAAGCCCAAAAAAAACATATAGGCAAGCATTAAAAAATTTCGACAAAAGATTGAAAAAAATTTGGGAAAAAAAAATCGGTGTTTTAGGCCCGTTTTAGTCCCTTTGGGCCCCGGTTCTTTCCCTGACAACTCCTCTGTGGGGCGCGGGGACAGTAAAGGGCCCCCGTTTAAAATTTTTGAAAAACTTCTAAGGTTGGGTCGGAACTGCCACGGGCCCCCCCCCCCGCCCCCTCCCCCCGAAACCCTTGTCCTCCACGGCCCCTCGCCGCCACGCCCCCCGCCTCCCCCAAAGCCTCACTTTCGCCACCCTGCACCCTTTCAAAAGACTGAGGTAAGTGTAAAGTTTATGCCGTCATTCGAAAAACAAAAAAGTTTAAAATCAGTTATCATACTTATTAAATTCTTGGGAAAATAATATAGCGAACTAATTTATTTCAAGGAGCATTTCACTATTGTGCGACAAAACCTTAAAAGTGTCAAAGGTAAGAAAAAAAAGGAAATTAAAAAAAGTATATAAAATAAAAGAAATTACATGGCAAAACCCCAAAAAAGGGAGAATATTAATAGATAGAAAATAGTTTTAAAAGATATTGAATATAAAAAAAAAACACTCATCCCATATTAAAAATTTTTTTTAATAAATTTTTCCCAAGTTTTTTTTAGGGCCCCATTCCCCAAACATAACCCAAACCATAAAAACCCCTTTATTTAAAAATATTTCTGGGAATGAATTTATCAAATTTTTATGAGATCTTTTTTTCTGGTAAATGGCTAGATGGGGGTTTTAACATATGGGCCTTAATTTGTATAAATTTCGGGGGGTCTGCTAACCCCCTTTTTGGGCCAAGAAGGAAATTTTCCCTCGTAAATTTTAAACCCCCATTAGATGATTTTTTGTGAAAATAAGCAATATTTTTTTAGATATGACGTTTTTAGTATCCTTGTCGACTAAATAATTTGGGGGATATTCAGCTACTTTTTTCCCTATTTTTAAAAGGGTAACAAAAGACCCAATTTTTTTTATAGCCAAGGAAAAAATCTGGGGGGTGAAGGGGTTAAGGGGAAAAAAAAAAACCCCGGGGAAGCTTCTATCCCAATCCTTTTAAATTTTTTTATAAAATTTTGAAATTTCAGTTGGGTTTTTTACCTATAACTTGGGATATTCTGGTATGTCTTATTTTACTTTTACTGTATTAAAAAAGCTGTCCTTCATTTTCATTTTGGACAAAACCCGGTTTTTTTTTTTTTATTTTTTTTCAGTATGTGGTGGCAAAAAAAAGGGTGGGGGTAGCCTAGGAATGGACCTTAATTTGTATAGGACGTTTGGCTTCCCCGTTAACCCCCCCTTTACCCCCAATTTTTTTCCTTTGCTATAAAAAATTGTATGTTTTTTAGCCCCTAAAAAAAAAAAAAAAACGACAAGTAAAATAAAAAGCCAAATTGTTATTGGGGCAAGGATACTAAAGGTCAGATCTAAAAAAAACATTTCTTAAAATTCATTAAAAACGTTTTAAAAGGTACCAAATTACAATGGAAATTACCGGTTTTTTTGGTTTCTTTAAGTGGTTAATTTTGTGTAGACTTTTTGAGGGTCCTGTTTAAAAAAAGGGGTTCAAAGAAAATAAGCAAACCCCCCGTTTAAAACCACAGAGGGGCATTGCCCCCACAAATATCACCACAGAGGGGCAAATTTCCCCCTATCTTTGGTTTGTCCTCTTATTTTTATTCCCTCCTTTTCCCCCCCCTGTAAATGCTGTCGTTTTCCCGTTCAAACTATTCAACCCCCTTGTTACAAAGGGGGGCAAGGCCGAACACGAGGGGGCCCTTTCGCCTATTATTTCGAAACCAAAAAAAATGACGGGGGGGGAGTGATGGGCCCATTGCTCCACGGGATTTTTTTTCAGCGGGAAATGTTGTGGCGGGTGTTGATGTGGTTTTTATTCGCGTTTATGAATGTCTTTTTGTTTTTTGTTTGAGTATTTTTTTTGTTTTTTCAAAGTCACCCATTTGTTTTATATGCCAAACAAAAAATTTTTTTTTTTAAAAACCCCAAAATTTTTTAAATTTTTTCACCCTTTGGGAAAATATTTTTATTTTTTTTTTTTTTTTGGTTCATGGGGTTTTTTTGAAAATTGCGTAACTGTCAAGGGGGAGACTAAGGGATTAATGGATTCCACACCCGAGTTTTTTCCTAAGGGTTTTTCCACTCTAGAATTCAGCATGACGCGTGTCGCTAAAAGGAAAAGGGGATCCTTTGGGGTCAAATAAAACCCCCTTTTTTTTATTCGGGGGTTTTTCCCCTGTTTTCTTTTTATTATTTTTTCGACTATTTATTTACTTCTTTTTTTCATTGTTTACTAAGTGGTTTTTTTTAAAAATATATTCCGGCCCTAAAATGGGTTTTGCTTTGAGAATGAGGTTTTTTTAAACTTACTCGCCTGGTTTTTCCCCTTTCCCTCACACGCTAACCCCCGAGAAATTTAAATTTTCCCAAAGATGTATTTCCCCTCCGTTAAAAGCATGCCCGGTTTAAAAAAGTTAAAACTATTGATGCCCTAGAGACCGATAGCCCCGAGAGACCACAAAAGAGAGAGAGAGAGAGAGAGAGAAGAGAGAGAGAGGGGAAAAGAGAGAGAGGGGAAAAGGGGAGAGAGGAAAAGAGAAGAGAGAGAGAAAAGAGAGAGAGAGAGAGAGAGAGAGAGAGAGAGGGGAGAGGGAGAGAGAGAGGAGAGAGAGGGGGGGGGGGAACTCCCCTTTTTGGAGGAGGCTCTAAAAATGAACTCCCTCCCCCCCCCCCCCCCCCCTTTCCTTTTTTCTTTATTCTCTACTACCCCAATTCCCGTATTGTTTTGTCTGTTCCCGCCTTTTCCCTTCTTTTCCCTTTCCCCTTTTCTCCTTCCCTTATTAACATATTTTTTTTTCCCGTTTTTTTTTTTTTTTCCCCCCCTTTTTTTCCCTTTTTTTTTCTTTTTTTTTTTCTTTTTTCCTTTTTGTTTTTAAAAATTTTTTTTTTCCCTTTCCCCTTTTTTTTTCCCTTTTTTTTGTTTTGAAGGGAACTAAAAAAAATTAAATAAACGGTTTTTTGGAAGGGAAAGAAAAAAAAATAATGGTGGAACCCAAAGTTAAAAAAATTAAAAATTTCCCCGGGAAAAGGTTTTAAAAAAACCAATACAACCAAACCGTTAATAACAAAATTCCCCTGAATTAAAGTTTTTTTTGGATAATTAATTTTTCATAATACCCTTTAAATGGCCCAAAATTTAAAAAGGCCAAAAAAGCACAAAAATTTTTTAATTGGAACGGTGTTTTTTAGTTCCCATCCCCTGTAGAAGAAAATTTGTAAAATTTCACCTCTTCTCTCACATTTGTGCAATCACTTTGGGGTTTTTTTCTGCCCCCGCCCTTTTTCTTAGGTTCCCCAAACCCAAAATTTTAAAAAATTTTTTTTTTTGGCCCCAAAAAAAAAAATTGTTTCAAGCTTTTAAAGGGTTCCGAAAAAAATAAATTTTTTTACCCTAAAGGTTTCCCCCTTTTTTTTTTCCTTTCAAACAAAATTCGAGGAAGGCTAAAATTTGGAAATATTTCACTTTTTAAAATGCAAATTCCAAACCAAACCCTTCCCAAAACTTGGTCATTTTTGGGGTTTTTTTAGAAATTTTTAAAAAGGAAAAATTCAAGCCCTTTTTTTTTGTTTAAACCCCCCTTTAAACTTTTCCCCAATAAGTAAAAATTTTAACTAAAAACCATGGAAATTCATCAAAAAAGAGGGGAAAAGTCCCCCCAAAGGGGAAAACCCACTTTTATTAATTTTTAAAAAATTAAAAAATTTTTTGGAAAAAAAATTGAGGTCTGGGTTCAGACAAAAAACAAGTTTTTAAAAAGGGGAAATTTTTTAAATTTTTCCAATTTATACAATTATTTTATAACCTTTTAAACCCCAAAAGGGGAAAAAAGGGAAAAGAGGGGAGAATGCAAGGGTTTTAAAAGGGGGAAGGGGGATAAAGAAAAAGAAAAAAAGCAAAAAAGCTTTTTTCGGACAAAACTCAAAAGGGGCCGGAGAAAAGGTATAATCCAAAGGAAAGGGGGGGAAAGGGCCCCCCCAAATTTTAAACAATTTAAAACAAAAAAAAAAAAATTACGCCGGGAAAAAAAAAAAAAAAAAAAAAAAAAAAAAAGGAAGAAAGGAGGAAAAAAAAGAAAAAAAGAAAGTTCCCAAAAAAAAGGAAATTTTTAAATTTTTAACCCCCCCTTTTTTAATTTTTTTCCCAAAAGGATAAAAAGAAAAACCAAAAAAAAGAACGGGCCCAAAAGGGAAAAAAGGAAAAAGGGGGAAAAAGGAAGGGAAAAGGGAAAAAATAAAAGAGAAGAGGAGAAAAAAAAAGGGAAATTTTTAAAAGGGTAAAAAAAACATTTAAATTTTTCCCGGGGAAAAAAAAAAAAAAAAAAAAAAAAAAAAAAAAAAAAAAAAAAAAAAAAAAAAAAAAAAAAAAAAAAAAAATAATCGTAGGAAAAAAAAGGGGTCCCAAATTTTGGGGGGGGGAAAAAAGCAAAAAGTGGTTAAAAAGCTAATTCATTGACCTTTTCTTACCCGAGGGACGAAAAGAAAAAGATTAAATTGGAGAGCAGGAGAAAGTCATGCAAGAGAGGAGGGAGCACGTTGTTATGAGTAACATAAAAATCCGAAAAAAATGTGAACGAGTCTGAGGTAACAGAGACAAAAAGAGAAACTCAGTCTAAAAAGGAAGCAGGGTTATTGAGACATTTTCCAACCCTCCTATTCATCATAAAGTATACTTAGCGACGCCCAAGGAAAAAGGTAAAAGAGAGAGAATGCAAGGAGGAAAAGAAGGAAGAGGATAAATAAGAGGAGAAGAAAGAAGAGGAGGATGACTTGTTACAAAGGATACAAAACATCAACATTGGTCCGTGCGAAGCTGCTCGAAGGATATATTTGACCTCCTTATAGGAAAGACGAAGGCTCCTCCCCACCCACCATTAACACTAACTTGTCAACACATGAAAATAATTGCAAAAGGTACCTTGAAGCAGGAAAAAAAGGGAAATGGAATCTGAATAGGAAAAGATCAAAGGAATAGAAAAAGAGGAGAAGGAGGAAGAAAAAGAAATAAACAAGAGAGTACACAAGAAAAAGAATTAAACTTATTGACTCTTATAATACTGTTTGCAGGAAAATGAAGAAAACAGAAAAAGGATTATGAAGAAAAGAGAGAGAAGGAAATCAAAGAAATGAAAAGATAGGAAGAAAATGTCCTGGTACACATAACATAGATAAGAAGAAAGAGGAGAAAATAAAAGAAATGAAGAGATAGGAGAGAACATATCAAGGGTTGCCACACATAACATAAATAACGTAACACAAATAAGTCCAAGCTATTATTAAGGATTACCTGACCACCGACACGCTGCCTTACCTAGCTAGTGCAGTGACCTCTCTTTGACCCGATGGCGACGAAAGAAAGGAGGAGTAAACTGTGAATCATACTTCAGGTGAAAAAAACGTCACCAGCTAATTCATAACCCCCCCACACACACTTACACACACACACACACACACACCACACACACACCACACACACACACACAACACACACCCCACACACACACACACACACACACACACACACCACACACACACACAACACACACACACACACACACACACACACACAGTCACACACACACAACATACACACACACACACACACACACACACACACACACAGTCACACACACACACACACACACACACACACACACACACACACACACACACACACACACACACACACACACACACACAGTCACCACACACACACACACACACACACACACACACACACACACACACACACACAGTCACCACACACCACACACACACACACACACACACACATATACACACACACACACCACACACACACACACACACACACACTCACACACACACCAAACACACACACACACACTACACACACACAACACACACACACACATCACACACACACATTACCACACACACACACATCACACATATACAAACAACACACACCACACACATACCACCCCACACCACACCACACCTCACCACGATGAAATGAATTAAAGAATACACAAAAAGATATGTGTAAAAAAAATATGAATAAGTGTGTATGTGTGTGTGTGTGTTGTGTGTGTGGTGGTGTGTGTTGTGTGGGTTGTGTGTAAGTTCCCATCGTCTTTTCAACACGAGCCGGATCCGAGACGCCAGTTTCCCCCCAGTTCCTCCCCCCGGAGCGATTTGGGTTTGGAAACCCCGGCTAAACAAAGAAGGGGGCGCCCCAAGCCTATCCCTTGACCATCGTAGCGGGGGTTTGTTTTTTTCTCGTAGTGATGATCCCACAAGAAGGGGGTTCCCAAGATGAACCATAAAAAACTCCAAGCGGCTTTTGTCCTAACTCCGAGCTGTTTTGCGGGGAAAGTTGACCTCCTTTAATCAAAACCCCTTGGGGAGTATAATTTTGGACTATTCACAATGAGTGCTCATCGAGGAAAAGGAATTTTGAAGTCAAGGACAACATGGAAACTCCGAGTTTCGCTTACGAAGAGACCCAAGATCAAAGTGGGGCCGAAGACACAGAAGACATGGACAACGAAGAGGTGCCAGCGCGCATGTAGGGAACAGGCGCCTTTCCCCTTTTGAAACGGGGGGCCAGTTACGGGCCCTGGGCCCGGAGACCTCCGGGGGCGAGGGGGGTTTGGGCTCCGTCAGGAGGTAGTCTACAAAGGGGGACTGACCCCCATTGCCAGCAGCTCCTCGAGGGGGTCATTCAGTCGCTTGAGAGGGGCTGAATGATGATGGGCAAATGGTCGGCGGAGCCCCTAAGCCTAGCCATTGCGCAAAACCCTCCCCGCGGTGCAGGAGTTCGTGGGCCCCCAAAAAACACAAGTTCTAAAAAAATGTTCAAACGGGAGTTTTAAAAACCCTTTTAAGACAGTGAGCTTTTGGGGGATTTTTACGAAAGGGGTTTTCCACAAGGGACCTAAAGGGAAAAACTCACCTTCCCGGCCCCGTCAGTGATCCGATTTCCACACATTGACTTGGGGTGGGCCCTTTCGCCCCGGGGGAAGTGCCTTGTGTGAGTGCTGGGGCGGAAGGGGAGATGCCGCGGGGGGACTTGTGTTGGACGACGAGGATGACGAAACAGACAACAAAGGAGAGGAGAAAACGAGGGGGAAAGATGAAGATGAGGATGAAGTTGAGCGGGGACGAAAATGAGGATGAAGACGGGATGAAGAAGATACAGACGAGGAGGATGAAGACACCTCGGGACAAACGCGGGAGGGCTCCGAGGTGGGGAGGAAGGCTGTGTTGTCCCCCGGGGACCGGTACAGTTTCGGGTACTTGATGGATCGTGGATGGGGGCTGGAACAAACCCTTTCCCTGAGGGCGCCCCTGGGGAAGCTGGCAGAGCTGTGCAGGGCCAAGGCCCCCCCCCGGCGAGTGTCCCCCCCTCAGCCAGGTCGTGGAAATCATCGTTTCGCCTCATCACGTTGATCCGCGGGAAAACTGACCCAAAAATATTGATGAGGATAAAGATGACATGACGAAGATGGGGGATGAAGACGAAAATGAGGATGAAGTTGGATAATAAGGGGGATAAAGACAAAGATGAGGATGAAGTTGAGCATGGAGGAGGGGATGAAGATGAGCATGATGAAGATGAGGAAGAAGACGAGGAAAGAAGAACAGAGAGGAGGATGAAGAACCTCGGGACAACACCGTGGATGGCCCCGCTGGGGAAGCGGGCAGAGCTGGCGGGGCCCAAGGACCGGCCAGTCGCCCCGCCCTCACCCGGGTCGGGAAAACCCCCGTCGTCCCCTCATCACTGTGTTATTTCCCGGGAACTGACCCAAAATTTGATTAAAGGGATGAGCGGGGGGAAACACAAGATTTGTCCCGGGGATTTATCAATCACATTTGTTATTTTTAAAAACCCCAAGCAAGGAACGTGACCTTTTGTTTAATAGAAGATACGGAAATTGAAATTGCTGTTTCCCTTTAGCAAGTGTTGGCTTAGGATTTCTGATTTTTTTAAAAAAAAAAAAAAAAAAAAAAACCCCGCACGGGTCTTTGATTGATTAGATTTTCTCTAGACTTGGATTTATGATAATGATACTAAAATGAATGTGCGTGGTGGTGGTGTGTGGGTGGTGTAGTGCGTGCGTGCGTGGTGCGGGGTGTGGGTTGTGTGTGATGTGTGGTGTGTGTGTGGGTGTAGTTTGTGTAGCGTGTGTGTGTGTGGGTGTGCGCGCTTTGGGGCGGGTGTTGGTGTAAGGGGGCAGCCACCGGAAGAAATGACAAAACGATAATGTTTTAAACTTAAGGGACGGAAAAATCGAATATAATACTAAAAAATGACTTGAAGAAATATACCATACATTCCATAAATTTTTTTGCAATGTGGAAAGAATTGGTTTTAAGGTAAAGGGCATTTAACCGCGAGGCTGAAAATGTAGGTAGTTTCGAAGAGTGAATGTTGTTGTCCGTCCCCATCTGGGGCTGCACCAATTTCGGTGGCTACGAAGTGACCCGGGGAAGCGCTGGGGAGCCTCGGTGGATAGGGGGTTTTTTCTCATTTAACGGCCGACCCGACCCAACCCGACCGTCACGCTTTTGGGAGCTTATTTTTTTTGGGGAATCCGCTTCCTTTGGGGAAAAGGGGTTTTCGCCATCTGATAGCCCCATTTTCCCTATTTGTGTTGACATGTTTTTCTCCGGGAGGGGTCAGTAGGCGCGTGGCGCGTCCCCGCGTGGGGGGCGTCAGACAACGTTATTTGTATAGTGAAAACAGCTGACCGACTAAGGAAATTGGTGTGGTTTGGACCAAAAAACCTAAAATGTATACAGGTCAAACTCCGGGTGACGCCGCACGTGCGCACGTGCGGGGGGTTTCAAAACGGGCTCGTGTCCTGCCGTTTAAGGGTCTTACTGGTTAAAGTTACGAAAAATAGAAACGTCAAACTTCCATCGTTTATTTTTAAAGTAAAAGGGAATTTGACAAAAAACAGTAAGATATTTAAATGTCCAAAGCAAAAGGGACAAAAGATTCAGGAATAAAAAAACCAACAGTTGCTAAAATTTTTCCCACCCAATAACTAACCCCCAAAAAACTTTCCATGTTTTTCCCCTTTCGGGCGGCGGTGTGGTTTGTGGGGGGTTTTCTGGTCCCTTGCCACCGCCACCCCCACCAGCATGGTCCCCCTCATTGAACCCCCTCTCTCACTCCTACCCCGTGTTTTGATAAAAGGGCGTGACAGGGTTTCCTCGGACAACCCTTGCGTGCTGTCAAATAAAGGGGGGTAAAATGTGAAGCGTCTCCAAGGTTTCAGATTGTAGTCAAATCGAAATCAACCCCACAGGCTTAAAGGGTTGTCACGATCTCTAACAGCATGACGCTGGGTGGCTTTATAACGGAGGGGGAAGGGGTTTCTGGGGTCACTAACATCTCTTATTGATTTTCCCTTGTCTTTTTTGTTTTGTTGATTTTTTAAATTTTACCAACCCCTCAGCCCGATTTTCCTTTGCAAAAAAAAAAAGATGTTCGAGCCAAATAATTATGAAAAGTCACTGAAATCCCAAATTCTTTAGCGACAAGGAACTAAACAGGTATAGCTAAAAAAATTTTGTTAATTAACAAAAATCTTCTAAGGGTACCCAAATTGAAAATGGAAATTACTTGGGTCTCAGGGGGTTAAGAGTGTTTCCTTTCATGAAAAGTTTGCCTAGAGAAGAGGTATCTAACCCCCCCACGGGCAGGCGGTTGAGGAATGGCGACCCCGGGTTCCTAATCGAATAACGATTAAAATTTTCCGTGAGCATTTTTTCATCGCTACAAAAAATTTTTCCAATTGGTTGCCTGGCCCCTTTGCATGATATATAACCCAAAACCACCAAACCGTACCCCGCAAGAACCCTTTCCCTTCCAGAGAGTTGTCCCGGGGGCCCTAAATCAGAAATCTGATAGTTGGTTTTGGGCGTTTTTGATATAATTTTCCAAGTACTGCTTTATTGTCACTTTTGTAACCCTTTACTAGTGACGTTTTGTTTTTTACTCTTTTCGCTGTGTAATCCTTTTTCTTGTAAATTAACGCCCACGTGTGAGATTCCACGCACTATTTTCTTGAGAGATTTGAAAAGTATAGAAGGGTGATTATTTTTCCGAAGCTTTTTTATTTTTTAAGTTTGGACAGGTTGAATAATTTTTATTTTGTTGCAAAAAACCCTTTTTACATAAAGAAAAACAGATTGAAAGCAACATTTTATTTGCAGAAAACTGTTAAACCCCTGAGAATGGTGCGAGCCTCCATACATACAAAGTGCTTATAAATTTTGGGGCCTACTTGTAAGAGCGGGTCATGTGAGATTCCCAGTCTGTTTTGACCTCTTCATGATTAAACTTTATCGCTTACAAAAGATGTCATATCAATATTTCTGCATTCATTTTTTGATTAGAAAATATGTTTTTGGGATCCTATTGCAATTTTAGGTAAAACACCGGGGTTATTGACGATACAATTTTGCTCCCACCCCAAAAAACCCAAGGGCGGGCTGGGACGAACGCGGGAACGATGCATGGAAGCCCAAGTCTAACCACTGAGCCACCAGAGGGGTTCTATCCCTAGAAAAGGGCCATGACATATCGGGAACCCCGTTTTGGGGAACGGGACCCAAAGAATGATGTGTTTTCAGGGTTGTCGTGTAGATATATCATTACAAAATAGTTGTTCCTTTTGAAAGTTGGCCCCAAATTTGTTAGCTAAATAGAGTGAATTAAAGAGTTCCGGGTTGGTCGGGACTAGGGCTTTGTGTTGGGGAAAGATACACAGTCTTTTTTCGTAGTAACGTGATTGTTTTGTATTGACTGTAGCAAGGATATGAGGAAAGATTACCGACAGTACCAACAAAAAAAGGGATATTTTTTGGATGACAACAATGAATATACAAACCTTTCAGCAGTGATTCTAACTTTACTTTGGTTTCATTATACAACCCTATATTACCCCTCCCCCCTTCTTACCCTACGACCCCCCTCTCACCTACCGACCCCGACAACAAAACCCAAGGGGGGGCAGAATTTCGTATCAGAAAGGTTTCAAAGTCCCAGTGCGGAATAAACCAAGAAACAAAAAAGGTGCAAAAAAGCTGTATTCGCGGTAAATTAAACGCTATTTTTTAAAAATAAGCGATTAAAAATTTTCCCCTAATACAGCTTTTGGATCTTTTTCGAATATTCCGCACGGGGGCTTTTAAAACCTTTTTGATACGAATTCTTTTTTTTGGGTTTCGAAATCATAAAATTTTTCTTTTTTGGTTTTGAGTGTGAAATATGTAAAATCAAAGTTTTGCCATCTGGAATTAAGTCTGTGTGTCTATTTTTATTTTATTTTTTTTTTTGCCGACCAATTGTAACTCCCTTCTTTTTGTGTTTACGACTTTTTTTTGGTGAGAATTTTACATAAGAAGAAAAAAAGAGAGAGAGAGAGAGAGAAGAGAGAGAGGAGGAAAAGGGGGAGGAGAGAGAAAGGAGAGAGGAGAGAGGAGAGAGAGAAAGAAGAGAAAGAGAGAGAGAGGAGAGAGAGAGGGGAGAAGAGAGAGAGGAGAGAGAGGGAGAGAGAGATATAAGAATATTCAAGGGAGAAGGTAAGAGGGGGTAGTGATGGGAGTTTGGTTTACAGGTGTGCTAAAAGGGTGGGTTGGGTAAGTGATGAAAGGTGACAAAAAGGAGGTTATAGTGAGCATGTTTATGTTTTCTTGTAAATGTGGGTTATAATAGGGCGGAAAGGGGAAAAACATTTTTATACGTTGATGGGGGATTTGCACTTTACAGGTTTCCTTTTTACCCGTGAAGAAGGTCTTCCTCGGAGAGAGAGAGAGAGAGAGAGGAGAGAGAGAGAGGAGAGCGGAGAGAGAGGGGAGAGGAGAGAGAGAGAGAGAGGAAGAGAAAGAGAGAGAGAGAGGGGAGAGAAGGAGGAGAGAGAGGAGAGAGAGGAGAGAGAAGGGGGAGGAAGAAGAGAGAGAGGGGGGAAGAGAGAAAAGAGAGAGAGACAGGATGCGAAAACGTGTTGAGCGGCCACACCTCTCCTAAAATTACCTTCTTATGTCTTCACTGTATCTTGTATAATTTGTATCATGGTGAAGACACATGGAGGCATTCAGAAACATTAAATACATAGATATGATTATCAAAACAACGAAATTTGCACCTAAGAGGATGTGTCAGATATTTCCCTCAATACTGAAGTTTGTGAAGTAAAAACTGGTATAATCACAACGATTTTCTTGTGTCATTTTTAGTTCATTTTATCGGTTTTTTACTGGAAGGTCATATAGATATAGTGTAGGTCATAGCAATGTTCCGGGCTAGGGGTTTTTAATGGGTTTGGGGCGAGTAGTAGGTAAGAAAATCACAAATTTTTTGAATAGTTCACAGTTATCGATCGTTCAGCCAACTTTATTATTGGGGCAAACCCCCCCACTCACGGGCAGTTTTTGTTCTTCTTTTCAATAATGCACAGGGAAATTCAAAATATAGTGTTATTTTTATGCATCATACATTTTTATTTCACATTTTTTTTTTTCACATTTCCGTCCCATTTCGCCCGCCCCGTGTGGCGCAGGGCAGCCCCCGCCACACGCAGCCCCGGGGGGCCGCAGCGCGATGGGGCGAAATATAATGGTGTATTATATGAGACGTATCTGGCCGTATTTCAAATCACGAATGAACCCGTGAATAAATACGTATTCCCAAATGGCCACGAGCGATGTTGTGAATTTATTTATTGAACGTGAGATAGCGGCGTGTACAAAAATGAGAGAGAGAGAGAGAGGAGGAGAGAGAGAGAGAGAGAGGAAGAGAGAGAGAAGGGAAGAGAGAGAGAGAAGAGAGGGGGGAGAGAGAGGGAGGGAAGAGAGAGAGGAGAGGAGAGAGAGAGAGAGGAAGAGAGAGAGAAGACGAGAGAGAGAGAGGAGGGAGAGAGGAAGAGAGAGAGAGGGAGAGAGGGAGAGAGAAGGGGAGAGAGAGAGAGAGAGAGAGGAGAGAGAGGGGGAGGAGAGGAGAGGGCCTTTAGTATAAAAAGAATAGTATTTGATTTCCCAAAATGTTATTTTTTTTCAGTTTGCGTGTGCAGGCGAGAGGGAGGAAGACGGGAAGGGGAAACTCACGGCAAGTCAGGCTAAACAAGTGTTAATGGAAAAATGGTCATAGTCAGGTTTTTTTTTTTTTTATTTTTTTTTAAGCAGCAGTAGAGGAAAAAATTAAAGAAAAAAGGGAAAAAAAGATTTAAAAACTTTGGGAAAAAAAAAATTGAAATGGGGCAGGGGTTTTTAGTCCCTGTGCCCTGGTGCTTACCCTGACAACTCCCTGGGGGCGGGGGACAGTAAGGCCGCGTAAGATTCTGAAAGCTTTTAAGGGGGATCGGAATGCCCCGGCCACGCCCCCTCACCGAAACCCTATGCCTCCAGCCCCTCGCCGCCCCGCCCCCCGCCTCCCCGCCCCACCCGCGCCCCCCTGCACACCTTTTAACGACGAGGTAAATGTTTGTATGTTTTCATCATTCGAAAAAAAACAAAGTTTACATCAGGTTTTTCATATCTTTTTAAATTTTGGAAACTAAAATAGCGAACTAGCCCTTTTTTTCAAGGAGCATTTCATCATTTTTGCGAGAGCCTTATGTGAAATGGATAAAAAAACAATAGGAAATTAAAAAAAAGTAAATAGGGATAGGAGAAAAATTTCATGGCAAAACCCCAAAAAGGGGAAATAGTTTAAAAGAAGAAATATAGTTAAAAGATTTGAATATAAAAAAAAAAAATCATCTCCATATTTAATCATTTCGAAGATTTTTTAGCCACAGTACAATCATAAAACCCTTAAACCTTGATTTTAAAAAAATATTCGTAATGAAGTATCAATTTATATAGATTTTCATTTATTCTGGTAAGTGGCAGAGGGTTGTAGCATATGGGCTTAATTGTATAGACTTTTGGGGTCCCGCTAACCCTTGGGTCCCGAAGTAATTTCCATCGTAATTTGACCACCCTTTGATGACTTTAGTGAATATAAGCAAATTTTTTAGATAGACGTGTTTTTATCCTTGCGACTAAAATAATTTTTTTTTCAGCTACTTTTCGTAATTTTTTGGCTAACAAAAGTAATATTTTATACCAAAAGGGAAAAATCGGGCTGAAGGGTTAAGGGGGGGAAAAAGACCCCCCAAGCTCTTATCCCTCAGAGTCTAATTGTTTATATAATTTTTAAGTTTCAGTTGATTTTTTCCCATAACTTAGGATATTTTGGTATGTCTATTTTACTTCTACTGTGATTAAAAAAGCGTAACCTTCATTTTATTGGACAAACCAGATTCTTTTTTTTATTATTCAGGTTGTGGTGGCAAGATGGGTCGAGCTAGGGGTGGCCTTAATTTGTATAGAGTTCGAGCTTCCCGTTAACCCCTTACGCCCCGATCTTTCCTTTCTAAAAAAATTGTAGTTTTTAGCCATAAAATAAAGACAAGTAACTAAAAATACCAAATTAGTTAGTGGACAAGGATACAAACAAGGGCGATCTTAAAAACATTGCTTATATTCATTAAAAATCGTCTAATGGGATCCAAATTACAAAGGAAATTCGTTTTTTTGGGGTTAAGGGTAATTTGTATAGATTCAGGGGCCTGTTAAAAAAGGGATTCAGAAGAGATAAGCAAACCACCTGTTAAACACCACAGAGGGACATTGCCCACCTATCTTATGGTTTGTCTCTATCATTCCCTCCTTGCCTCCCTGTAACTGCTGTCGTTTTCTGTTCAGCTATTCACGCTTGTTACAGAAGGTGGGCAAGGCACGAACACGAGGGCCATTCGCCTATTATATGCGAATCAACACGAATGACGGGAGGGAGTGATGGGCTATTGCTCTACGTGGAGTGATTACAGCGGCAGTGTGTGTGGCGGGTGTTGATGTGTTTTATTCGCGCTTATTGATGTCTTTGTGTGTTTGTGTGAGTATTTGTTTGTTTGTCACTGTCACACATTTGTATATATGCCAAACAAGTCTTTTTTTTAAATCCACATATATTATTGGGTCACCCTTAGTAAGATATTTTGATTTTTTTTCTTATTTTGGTTCATGTTTTCGAATATTAGTGTGACTGTCAAGGTGAGACTAAGTATTAATGGATCCACACTGAGTTTTCTTCCTAAGGTTGTCACGACTCTAGAATTACAGCATGACGCGTGTCGCTAACGAAAGGAGATCCTGGCGTCACTAACACCTCTCTTTTTATATCGATTTGTCTCTGTTTTCTTTGATTATTTATCGACTATTTATTTACTTGTTTATTCATTGTTACTAAGTGTTTTTTTTAAAGATATGATTCCGTCCATAATAATGTTTGCTTTAGAGAATGAGTGTATCTTACTCGCCTGGTTATTTCTTCCGTCACACGCTAGACCCAGATGAATGAGATGTTCCCAATGATGTATTTGCCATCCGTTAATGCTAGGTTAACAAAGTAATCTATTGATGCCCTAGAGACAGATAGACACAGAGAGACACACAAAGAGAGAGAGAGAGAGAGAGAGAGAGAGAGAGAGAGAGAGAGAGAGAGAGAGAGAGAGAGAGAGAGAGAGAGAGAGAGAGAGAGAGAGAGAGAGAGAGAGAGAGAGAGAGAGAGAGAGAGAGAGAGAGAGAGAGAGGGGAGGGGGGGAGGACGAACTCTCTATGGGGGGGGCTCTACATGAACTCCCTCTCTTTCCCTCTCTTATTCTCTACTACTAATTCATGTATTGTCTGTCTGTCTGCCTGCCCTTCTTTCCTTCTTATCTCCTGCCCTTATTAACATATTTTCTCTTGTTTTTCCTTCCCCGCCTTCTGCAGGAAGCTAAAAGGGAGGTAAGCAGTACGTGTTTGTGAAGGAAAGAAACAAAAAATACATAGAGGTGGTGACCGTAAGAATTGTAATAAAAGTAATGAAAAAAGCTACACGAGAAAAGGATATCAAGAACAACAATAACAACAACAACAGGTAATACAAATCCCTGTTAAGTTATGTGTTGAAGGATACATAAATATTTAACATAATACAATAAACGAGTGAGCAAGAAATATGATAAAAAAGCAACTCACACCTGCCTGGAACGGAAGTCTAACCTGAGTCTTCCCGTGGCAGGTGAGAAACGTAGCCATGAGTCACAAGTCTCTACCGTCAATAACACTTTAGTCGCCACTGCACTAATGTCGCCAGGCGCCATATATTACGAATTTCTGCATTACTACAGATTTGTATGTGCCATTAAAGAGGCATGCACAGTAGTTTGTTTATATTATATACGTGTCTTCAGTGGCACATACAAGTCTGTAGAGATGCTAAAATTTGTAATATTTCACCTCTAAAATTCGGCTGGCGACATTAGTGCAGTGGCGACTATAGTGTTATTGACGGTAGACATACGCCATGTTTTCTTAGGTTAACACAACACTAAAGCTGTCCTAAGAATGAATCTGAAGTGTCTAAAACATAAGAATCATAAGACGTTGTGTGTCAAGCAAATCTAATGAAGTGTCGAAAATCCTAGAATTTATTACGTACTATTGTCAAAGTAGCCTGCTGGGTTTTTTTACCTCTTCAAAACATTAATGGCGAGGCAGGAGGAAAAAAACTGAAGATAAGGAGAGATATGCTTCAGATTTTAGTGTCAAAGTTATGAAAGGATGGAGATACCGTGCAACACTTGGGTCATGGTTTGGGTTTTGCAGAGTAAAAGAGAGAGAATGCGAGACATGTCGTGTGTAACAGGGTCTTGGGAAGCGAGGGGCCTATATACATATAAATATAAGCTAAAAACAGCATGACGTAACATTACATCATAGAGAGAGGCAGGAGAAAGTCATGCAAGAGGGAGGGAGGGAGGCACGTTGTTATGAAGTTAAGAACATTAAAAAATATCCGAAAAAAAATGTGAACGAGTCTGAGGTAACAGAGACAAAAAGAGAAACTCAGTCTAAAAAGGAAGCAGGGTTATTGAGACATTTTCCAACCCTCCTATCTATAATAATATAAGCGAAAGTGTGTCTGTCTGTCTGTCTGTGTGTGTGTGTGTGTGTGTGTGTGTGTGTGTGTGTGTGTGTGTGTGTGTGTGTGTGTGTGTGTGTGTGTTTGTTGTGTGGTGTGTGTGTGTGTGTGTGTGTGTGTGTGTGTGTGTGTGTGTGTGTGTGTGTGTGTGTGTGTGTGTGTGTGTGTGTGTGTGTGTGTGTGTGTGTGTGTGTGTGTGTGTGTGTGGTATAGGTTCCGCCCCCCTTGGCGCAAACACCTCATATGGCACAATTTTGGAATCAGGTTGACCAGGGGAAGGTCATAAGCCCACTTATGAGATGATCCGATCACTTTTTTTTTTTTTTTCTTTTTTTTAGCAGCCTATTAGCGAGAATTGTGAAAACAAAAGTGGGTTGCGAGAATTGAGGATGCCTTGATGTAGGGTGATGGGTAATGGGTGAGTGAATGGGTGGGGTGATGGGTAATAGGTGTGGGGTGAGTGAATGGTGGGGGGTGATGGGTGATGGGTGAGGGAATAGGTGGGGGGTGATGGGTAATGGGTGAGTGAATGGGTGTGTGGTGATGGGTAATGGGTGAGTGAATGGGTGGGGGTGATGGGTAATGGGTGTGTGGTGATGGGTAATGGGTGAGTGAATGGGTGGGGGTTGATGGGTAATGGGTGAGTGAATGGGTGTGTGGTGATGGGTAATGGGTGAGTGAATGGGTGGGGGGTGAGTGAATGGGTGGGGGGTGATGGGTAATGGGTGTGTGGTGACGGGTAATGGGTGAGTGAATGGGTGGGGGGTGATGGGTAATGGGTGAGTGAATGGGTGTGTGGTGATGGGTAATGAGTGAGTGAATGGGTGGGGGGTGATGGGTAATGGGTGAGTGAATGGGTGGGGGGTGAAGGGTAATGGGTGAGTGAATGGGTGTGTGGTGATGGGTAATGGGTGAGTGAATGGGTGGGTGGTGATGGGTAATGGGTGAGTGAATGGGTGTGTGGTGATGGGTAATGGGTGAGTGAATGGGTGGGGGGTGATGGGTAATGGGTGAGTGAATGGGTGGGGGGAATACATACGTTTCTACATCCATGATTTCAGGAAAGTTAGAAGGGGCTATCTGGAGAGTCCATGTTTGGTGGGCCGAAGGCCCACCAAACACAGGTGGTGGGCCAAAGGCCCACCAATAGCCCTCCGCAGGAGCTAGCCAAAAAGTCCGCCCGGAGGGCGGCTTTGCGGCTAGTTCATCATCAAGTATACTTAGCGACGCCCAAGGAAAAAGGTAAAAGAGAGAGAATGCAAGGAGGAAAAGAAGGAAGAGGATAAATAAGAGGAGAAGAAAGAAGAGGAGGATGACTTGTTACAAAGGATACAAAACATCAACATTGGTCCGTGCGAAGCTGCTCCAAGGATATATTTGACCTCCTTATAGGAAAGACGAAGGCTCCTCCCCACCCACCATTAACACTAACTTGTGAACACATGAAAATAATTGCAAAAGGTACCTTGAAGCAGGAAAAAAAGGGAAATGGAATCTGAATAGGAAAAGATCAAAGGAATAGAAAAAGAGGAGAAGGAGGAAGAAAAATAAATAAATAAGAGAGTACACAAGAAAAAGAATTAGACTTATTGACTCTTATAATACTGTTTGCAGGAAAATGAAGAAAACAGAAAAAGGATTATGAAGAAAAGAGAGAGAAGGAAATCAAAGAAATGAAAAGATAGGAAGAAAATGTCCTGGTACACATAACACAGATAAGAAGAAAGAGGAGAAAATAAAAGAAATGAAGAGATAGGAGAGAACATATCAAGGGTTGCCACACATAACATAAATAACGTAACACAAATAAGTCCAAGCTATTATTAAGGATTACCTGACCACCGACACGCTGCCTGACCTAGCTAGTGCAGTGACCTCTCTATGACCCGATGGCGACGAAAGAAAGGGAGAGGAAACTGTGAATCATACTTCAGGTGAAAAAAACGTCACCAGCTAATTCATAACCCCCCCCACACACACTTACACACATACACACAGTCACACACACACACACACACACACACACACACACACACATATAAACACACACACACACACACACACACACACACACACACACACACACCACACACACACACACACACACACACACACACACACACACACCACACACAAAACACACACACACACACACACACACACACACACTCACACACACACACACACACACACACACACACACACACACACACACACACACACACACACACACACACACACACACACACACACACACACACACACACACACACACACACACACACACACACACGAAATGAAAGGAATAAAGAATACAAAAATATATGATATGTGTAAAAAATATATGAATAAGTGTGTGTGTGTGTGTGTGTGTGTGTGTGTGTGTGTAAGTCACCCATCGTCTTGTCAACACGAGCCGGATCCGAGATCGCCAGTTTCACCCCAGTTCCTCCCTCCCGGAGCGAGCTTGGATTGGAACCGGCTAAACAAAGAAGGGCGCACCAATGCTCTATCCACTTGACCATCGTAGCGGGGTGTTTGTGGTTTTCTCTGTAGTGATGATACCACAAGAAGTGGGTTCCAAGATGAACCATAACCAACTCCAAGCTGGCGTGTTGTCCTAACTCCGAGCTGTTTTGCAGGGAAGTTGACCTCCCTTTAATCATGAAGCCCTTCAGGAGTATAATCTTTGTGACTATTCACAATGAGTGTTCATCGAGGAGAAATGGAATTTGAAGTCAAGGACAACATGGAAGACTCTCGAGTCTCCGCTTACGAAGAGACCCAAGATCAAAGTGAGGCCGAAGACACAGAAGACATGGACAACGAAGAGGTGCAGCGCAGCACTGTAGGGAACAGTGCTTCGTTCCCCCTGATAACGGAGGCCCAGTTACGGGACCTGGGCCCCGGAGACCTCCTGGGCGAGGGCGGCTTCGGCTCCGTCAGGCAGGTAGTCTACGAAGGGAGTGACGCCATTGCCAAGCAGCTCCTCGACGGTGGGTCATTCCAGTCGCTGTTGAGAGAGGCTCGAATGATGATAGGAGCGAATGGTGCCGGCGGAGTCCCTAAGCTCCTAGCCATGTGCGCGAACCCTCCCACGCTGGTGCAGGAGTTCGTCGGCCAAACCTACGACAAGTTCGTCAAAAATTGTTCAAACTAGGAGTTTTTGGAATCCCTGATTAGTATCAGTGAGCTTTTGGGGGAGTTTCACGCCAAGGGGTTTGTCCACAACGACCTAAAGTGGAATAACATCACCTTCACCGGCACCGTCAGTGATCCCGAGTTCCACATCATTGACTTGGGGTGGGCCTGTCGCGCCGGGGAAGTGCCTTGTGATGAGGTGCTGGGGCGGAAGGTGGATGACTGCCTGCTGGGTGACTTGTGCTTGGACGACGAGGATGACGAAACAGACAACGAGGACGAGGGAGAAAACGAGGAGGAAGATGAAGATGAGGATGAAGTTGAGCGTGACGAAAATGAGAATGAAGACGAGGATGAAGAAGATACAGACGAGGAGGATGAAGACACCTCGGGACAAACGCCGTGGATGGCTCCCGAGGTGTGGTCACGGAAGGCTGTGTTGTCCTCCGGGGACGTGTACAGCTTCGGGTACTTGATGGATCGTGTGATGGTGGGCTGTGAACGAACCTTCCTGACGGCGCCCCTGGGGAAGCTGGCAGAGCTGTGCAGGGCCAAGAACCCGGCGAGTCGTCCCGCCCTCAGCCAGGTCGTGGAAATCATCGCTCGCCTCATCACTGTGTTGACTCCGCAGGAACTGAGCCAAATATTTGATGAGGATGAAGATGAGCATGACGAAGATGAGGATGAAGACGAAAATGAGGATGAAGTTGAGCATGATGAAGATGAGGATGAAGACGAAGATGAGGATGAAGATGAGCATGATGAAGATGAGGAAGAAGACGAGGATGAAGAAGATACAGACGAGGAGGATGAAGACACCTCGGGAGCAACACCGTGGATGGCTCCCGCTGGGGAAGCTGGCAGAGCTGTGCAGGGCCAAGGACCCGGCCAGTCGTCCCGCCCTCACCCAGGTCGCGGAAACCGTCGCTCGCCTCATCACTGTGTTGACTCCCCAGGAACTGAGCCAAACATTTGAACTCGAGGAGTGAGCGGTGACACACAAGACTTGTCCCGAGATTTCATCGAACTCAACATTTGTTATCTTTACAACCCCAAGCAAGGAACGTGACCTTTTATGTTTAATAGAAGCATACGGAAATTGAAATTGCATGATTCTTTATGCAATGTGTTGGCTTAGGATTTCTGATATATTAAAAAAAAAAAAAAAAAAAAAACCCGCACGGGTCTTTCTGTATTGACTTATGATTTTCTCTACTGACTTGTGATTTATGATATACTCATAATAAAATGAATGTGCGTGCGTGTGTGTGTGTGTGTGTGTGTGTGTGCGTGCGTGCGTGCGTGCGTGCGTGTGTGTGTGTGTGTGTGTGTGTGTGTATGTGTGTGTGTGTGTGTGGGTGTATGTGTGTGTATGCGTGTGTGTGTGTGTGTGTGCGCGCATGTGCGTGTGTGTGTGTGTAAGCGAGGCAGCCACACGAGTAATGACAAACTGATAATGATTACCAACTTAAGGGACGGCAAATCGAATATAATACTAAAAAATGACTTGAAGAAATATCACCTATACATTCCATCAACTTTTTTGTCAATGTGGAAATGATATTTGGTTTTAAGGTCAAGGCATTATTAGCCGCGAGTGCTGAAAATGTAGGTAGTTCTCGAAGAGTGAATGTTGTTGTCCGCCGCACTCTGGAGGCTCGCACCAATTCTCAGGTGATTACGAGTGAGCGCGAAGCGCTCGTGAGTCCTCGGTGGATACGGGATTTTTCTCACTTAAGCGGCCGACCCGACCCATCCCGACCGTCACGCTTTTCAGGAGCTTATATCTTTGGAATCCCGCTTCCGATTGACAAGCGGTCTTCGCCATCTGATAGCCCCATTCAATCCCTATTTGTGTTGACATGTTTTGTCTCACGTGAGGGGTCAGTATGGCGCGTGGCGCGTGCCGCGTGAGGGGCGTCAGACAACGTTATCTTGCTATAGCTGAGAAACAGCTGTACCGACTAAGTTGAAATTTGGTGTGTGGTTTGAGACCACACACCTAGCAATGTCATACAGGTCAAACTCCGGGTGACGCCGCACGTGCGCACGTGCGGCGGGTTTCTACGGGCTCGCTCGTCCCTCGCCGATTAAGGCGTCTTACTGGTTTAACAGTTACTGAAAAATAGAAACGTCATAACTTTCCATCTGCTTATCTTTAGGTATAAGGATATCTTGACAAAACAACAGTAAGATTATTTAAACTGTCCAAAGCTTGAAGGACACAAGATTCAGGAATAATAACTCAACAGTTGCTATAATTTTTACCACCTCAATAATCTAACCACCTAAAAACGTCCATCGTATTCTTCCCCGTTCTGAGCGGCGTGTGTTGGCTTGTGAGGGTCTCTTCTGGGCTCCCTTGCCACCGCCACCACCACCCACCATGGTCCCCCTCATTGTAACCCCCTCTCTCATCTTCCTACGCGTGTGTTGCATAGTACGGGCGTGACACGTGGTTCCTCTGGACATACCGCATTGCGTGCTGTCAAATCAACAGGTGGTACAATGTGAAGCGTCTCCAAGGTTTCAGATTGTAGTCAAATCGAAATCAATCACAGGCTTAAGGTTGTCACGACTCTCTACACAGCATGACGCGTGAGTCGCTATAACGAGAGGAGGAAGTGGTTCTGGGGTCACTAACATCTCTGTATTGATATTGCCTTGTCTTTTTTGTTTTCGTTGATTTACTGTTATATTTACTCAACCCCTTCACGCCCAGATCTTTCCTTTGCTATAAAAAAAATGTATGTTGTCGAGCCAAATAATTATGAAAAGTCACTGAATATACCAAATTCGTTAGTCGACAAGGATACTAAACAGGTCATAGCTATAAAATATTGCTTATATTAACTAAAAATCGTCTAATGGTACCCAAATTGCAATGGAAATTACGTTCTGGGTCTCAGGGGGTTAAGATGTGATTCCGTTCATGAGAATGTTTGCTTTAGAGAATGAGTGTATCTAACCCGCCTCACTGGCAGGCGGTCTGACTGTGTAACTGGCGACTCCGTGTTCCTAATCGAATTAACGAGTTATTAATATTCCGTGAGTCACTTCTTCATTCGCTACAAAAAATCTTCCAATTAGTGTTGCCATGGCTCCCTTGCATGATATATACACCCACATACACCAACACTCGTATCCCGCATAGAAGCCTTCCTTCCAAGAGAGTGTGTCCCGTGGGCCTAAATATCAGTAATCTTGATAGTTTGTGTTGGCGTTATTGATATAATTATTCCAAGTACTGCTTTATTAGTCACGTTTGTATCCCATTTACTAGTGACTGTATTGTTGGTTACTCTGTTTCGCTGGCATGTAATCCTTATTCTTGTAAACTAACGCACGTGTGATGTATTCCACTGCACTGTGTTCTTGAGAGCATTGAAAAGCTATAGCAACGGTTGACTTATTATTCCTGAAGCTTGTACCTTTCAAGCTTTGGACAGTTAGAATAATTTTACTTATGTTTGATCAAAATATCCTTTTGCATGAAGATAAACAGATTGAAAGCTATGACATTTCTATTTTGCAGTAACTGTTAAATCACCTGAGAATCGGTGCGAGCCTCCAGTACATACACAGTGCTTATAAATGTCTTGGTCCTACTTGTAAGAGCGGGTCATGTCGAGATTACCAGCTGCTGTTTTGAGCCTCTTCATGATTACAACTTTATCGCCTTATCAATAGACTGTCATATCAATAGTTCTGCATTCATTATTGACTTCGATAAATATGATTCTTGGATCCTATCTAGACAATTTTCAGGTACCAACACCGAGGTTATTGACGATACAAATTGCTACCACTCCAGAACCCAAGTGGCAGTGACTGGGATCGAACGCTGGAACGATGCATGGAAGCCCAAGTCTCAACCACTGAGCCACCCAGACGGGCTTCTATGCCTAGAAAATGGCCATGAGCATATCGGGAACCTGTTTGGTAACGTGGACCATAATGAATGATGTGTTTTCAGGCTATGTCGTGTAGATATATCATTACAAAATAGTTGTTCCTCGAAAGTTTGGCCAATTAGTTAGCATAAAGTAGAGTGAATTAATGAGTTGCCGGCTTGGTGCGTGGACTTAGTGGCTTTGTGTTGGGATACGATACACAGTGTTTTTCTGTACGTAACGTGTATCTGTTTTGTATTGACTGTATGCAAGGAAATGAGGGAAAGATTACCAACATGTACCAGACACAAAACAAGGAATATTTTTAGGATGACAACACATGAATATTACAATACCTTACAGCAGTGATTCTATACTTTACTTGGTTACATTATACAACCCTATATTACCCCTCCCCCCTTCTTACCCTACCTGACCTCCCCTCTGACCCTACCTGACCCCGACAACAAACCAAGGAACAGAATACGTATCAGAAAGGTTTCAAAGTCCCCAGTGCGGAATATCCAAGAAACAAAAGATGCAAAAAGCTGT
Source organism: Chionoecetes opilio (assembly GCA_016584305.1). Lineage (NCBI taxonomy): Eukaryota > Metazoa > Arthropoda > Malacostraca > Decapoda > Majidae > Chionoecetes > Chionoecetes opilio. The sequence goes on from JACEEZ010011191.1 coordinate 111,616, forward strand.
ATTGGCGGTAAATTTAATCGCATTATTTATTAAAGTAATGCGATTAAATTTACCGCTAATACAGCTTTTGGTATCTTTTGTTTCTTGGATATTCAGCACTGGGGACTTTGAAACCTTTCTGATACGTAATTCTTTTTCTTGGTTGCGAAATCAATAAAATTCTTCTTTCTTGGTTTTGAGTGTGAAATATGTAACCTCAAAGTTCTGCCATCTGGAATTAAGTCTGTGTTGTCTATTTTTATTGATTTATTTTTCTGCGCGACCAACTTGTCAACTCCCTTCTTATTGTGTTCACGACTTTTTGTTGGGGAGAATTTTACATAAGAAGAAAAGAGAGAGAGAGAGAGAGAGAGAGAGAGAGAGAGAGAGAGAGAGAAGAGAGAGAGAGAGAGAGAGAGAGAGAGAGAGAGAGAAGAGAGAGAGAGAGAGGAGAGAGGAGAGAGAGAGAGAGAGAGAGAGAGAGAGAGAGAGAGAGAGAGAGAGAGAGAGAGAGAGAGAGAGAGAGAGAGTATACTAAGAATATTCAAGGTAGCAAGGTAAGAGGAGGTAGTGATGGTGTAGTTATGGTGACAGGTGTGCTAAAGGATGGTGTTTGGGTATAGTGTATGGAAGGTGACAACAGTGAGGTTATAGTGAGCAGTGTGTTATGTTTGGCTTGTAAATGTGGGTTATAATCAGGACTGGAAAGTGGCAATAACATCCTTCATTCACGTTGATGGGTGGATTTGACACTTTTTCAGGTTACCTTTATACCCGTGAAGAAGTATGATCTTCCTCCTCCCCCTCTGCCTTCTCCACCTCCTACGCCTTGTTGTTGTTGTTGTTGTTGTTGTTGTTTTTCTTCTTCTTTGTCTTCTTTTACTTCTTCATCTTCTTCATCCTCATCATTATCATCATCTTCTTTTCCTTCTTCTTCCTCTTCCTCGTTCTTCTTCTTCTTCTTCTTCTCCTTCTTCCTTCCGCACACCTATCCTCTCCCTCGCGGTAGTTGGTCAGATTAGGTTAGTGGAATCAAACACCCTAGTAAGGAAGAACTTGTTGATGAGGTAATGTTTGTGACTCCTTTGTAAACCCTTGTAATCCTTTGTGAATCCCCCTTCTCCTGCTGGGCCCATACTCACCACTCCCTCACCAGCCTCCTCCTCCCCTCCTTCCTCCTCCCCTCCTCCTCCTCCCCTCTCTCCTCCTGCTCCGTCCTCCTAACTCCTCCTCCTACCCTCCCTAAGCCCTCATCTCCTCCTCCTCCCGCCTCTCCTCCTCCTCCTCCTCCTCCTCCTCATCCTCCTCATACGCCCTCCTCTCATCAGCTTCCACTCCTCCTACATCCTCCTTCCTCCGCTCCTCCTCCTCCTCATCCTCCTCCTCTCCTCTCTCCTCATCCTCACATCCTCCTCCTCCTCCTCCTCCTCCTCCTCCTCTATCTCCTTTTTCCCAATGCATAACTGTCTTGTTATTTAGTGTATCTATGCTCACTTGCTTCTCCAGGCATTGAAAATTGGCCGATCACGTAATCCACAGACAGCGCGGGGGTAGGTGGTGTGTGGCCCGCGGTTGCGTGTTTGTCTCCTCTTTTTGCATGTCGAGTGAGCTTACGTCTTTTTTACCGTGAAGCAATAATGGGGGTAAAAGGGGNGGGAAGGGGGGAGGGGGGGGGGGATTTTTTTCCCCCTTTCCCGGGGAAAGGGGGGGGCCCGGGGGTCGTACAGGACCGCCTGGCTGGTTTGTCGGGGGGGCGGCCCGCCCCCGCAGGGCAGGGTAGGAAAAACAGTTTGGGTTGGCGTGCGCAAACGCCGCGCCGGGATCAACGAGAAAGTCGGGGGAGGAGAAAAAATCCCCCCCAGGTAGGTGATCCCCCTTTAAACCCCACAAAGGACCGACAAGGGCGGGGCGGCTAAAGGAAGGGGGAGGTCCGCTTATATGGGTGGCGATGGTGTTTATTGGGGGCCCAGAAGGTCGTAAGCGGTTTTACGGGGCGAGGCGATCTCTCCCGACGGCGCACAACACTGACCTCCGTCCCCAAAATCCACCGGGTTTTAAAGCACCCCAAAGCGTGTGGGCCACCCAAACGCGTCCGGCGGCCGGAGTAGGGCGACGGAGGGGGGGGGGCGTTGCAGGGACTGGGGGGCGAGGGGGGCCGGGGGGTGATACAAACTGGGGTGGGTTGCCCAGGACGGAGGTGCACGGCTAAACCTTGGGGGGGAGTCGGGGGGCGATATTTTTGGGGTCGGGGGGGTTTTTTTCATCAGAATATGGCCCGGAGAATCCCTCGCGGGGAGGCCCGAGAGAGGGGGGGCGGAACAGTGAACATTCACCGGTCGTTTCCCGACCAAAACATGGAGGCGACAATTCCTGGTCAGCGCCCGAAGCGCCATGGTAATAACTTATTGTGGCTATAAGGGGTGGAGGGCTGAGAAGGCGGCCTCTAATCGCTGAATGGCGGAAACCCATTTTGGAGAGGCGGGCGCCGTTGTGGAGCTGTGTCCCAGGGCATTGCCAGGGCCCTCTCGCCCCCGGGGTCTCTCCAACGCGCTCAAAATTTTTTTGGGACCCGGGCAGGGGTGTCATTTTGGGGTAACCCCGCGGGCGCCCGGACCCCGTCGGAGGCCTGCGGCACAGGAGTGGGGGGGGGCGAGGGGGGGGGGGACAGGTGTCCGCGTGAATTTTGTCAAGAACTCCGAGTTTTCTTGATGGTGACCGGCCCCTAGGCCCCCCACTGCACGCGGAGGGTGTGGGCATGGGGCTGGTGGGGCGGTAACGAAGCATAGCCTCGGACAAGGGAAATACCCGCGCCCTGTTAAGGCCTGCTACTGGAGGGGAATCTGAAGGGCGACGTCCGTCATTTGGGCTGCGAGCTCAGCCACTAAAACCCCCCGCCCTTCCAAAGGCGCGGACGAGGGATTTTTTCAACCCTCATATTTCTGGTCAACGGGGGGTCGAAACTGGGAGATTCGGGGAGCGACGTCCGACGGAATCGCCCTGACAACGCCCTAAAATTGTGGGGAAACCGGATTTCCGGGGGGGGCCCCCCCCACGAAGCTTCAAAGGGGTATAAACCACGTGGCTATCCATAAATGAAAGCCGGGGGTGGAGGTGCGACTGTTAGTATCATCGTGTCGTAGCTCACTCGGGTCATCAAATTTTGGTGGTTCTTTAGCTAACACGGGGGTAAACCAAACCTAAGTCGCACACAAATTTTTTAAGGCGGAAATAAAAACGATTTTCGCGGGGACGGACCCCGAGCATCACAAACGGATGTGTTAGCTCTCTGTGATGGAGGTTGAAGACTGACCGCTCCCCCTCCCAGGCAGGAGGTGCGGGGGTTTAGGGCACCCCCGTCAGGTCTGCCGCACACTGGCGGGGTACCTTTAGGGTAATTTAAACACTGGCGTGAAACCCAAAATTGAGTCATACAAACAGTTCTCAGTGGATCCCTTTTGTTTTTCCCGGGCGACGCTGCAGATAAGGGGTTTAGGTGTAGTCTACCCCCAAGCCCATTCACCTGCAACGTCAACCCAGGCCATCCCCCATGTGTTTTGGATGGGTCCCTTGTAGCATCCCCCTCACTGCTCTCCCCTGTTTTGATCCCTCCTGGGTTAACCAGCAAAACTCCTGCTTTGGCATGCACGGTAGGGCCCCTTCGGCCCGCAGCACCCTCATCCAACAACGGCACCAAACCCTCCCGTTAACACGAAAACATACTATATCTCATATAATCACTCCGTTACGTTACACCGTCCCTCATATCTCTGCTAAATAGAACAAACAGGACACCCCTACCTGTGGCGTAGCTATGGGGGGGCATGGTGGGCACGTGCCCCCCCCAGAACCCGGGTGCCCCCCCCGGTGCCCACCTACTGGCCAGGGCGCTGCGTGGTGGGGGAACCGTTTTTTCCCTAGGTGGCTGAGGGAGCATGCTGGAGTTTTAGAATATTTCACTGATGATTCCCCTCGACCTCATATCAAAAAATTTTTTTCCCTCTGCTTGAAAGAAAAAAACTGCCTTAAATCTAAAAAATGCATATACTTTCTATTGATCACTTTTAACACCACGCAAAACTAAATTACACCAGTTACCCTTAAAAAATTTTCTAAAATGCCTTGTTTGGACGTGTCCCCCTCTTGTACGTGTCTTATACCTTTTCTCTAGACCAACATAACAACAAAACCCCGTGACCGTCATTCGTGGCCTTGTACGGCAGCGACTACTCCCGTGCTTTGGGGGATGAGTTGAAAAAACTTAGCAGCTCATGTTTTTGTACTTCAAGTGTAAAGTTAGATCCCCAAAGGGAAAACGGAAACTGTCTACACAATGGAGGCTTTTGGGGGTTAAGAAAAAAATATACTACCGCCAGAATTTTTTAAATTTCCTAATTTCTTTTGTGGACCTCTATGTAGTTCATATAAGTGGGTTTTTCTAAAATTCTTATGTACTATTCTTATAATTCTTTAAATTTGGTTTCGGGCCTATAATGGGTAATAAATATTTGTGAATTTTGTTATGTGGGGCATAACTCAAGGTAAATTTCGGTTTTTTTCCTGAATATAAATTTTTTGCTATATTTTTATTTAAATACTCCCAGTGGTCACCACCCACCAGGTTTTTTGTTTCTGATTCTATGGAAAACGTCAGGGAACACCACTCTGTTTCAGTGTTAAGGATTCAAAAACGAATTTAAATTCTTCTCTCCTATTCTAGATATATCTTAACTAAAAGACAAGGGGCCTTCAGTAATGAAGCATGTAACTTATGAAAGCATTGCAGGCACTGAAACCCAAAATACGAGTTTTGTATAAGTGGTATTTATGTATTCAATATTTGGTCATGACTGCTTTATTTCGTTTTTCCACGCAAATGGATGATACCCACAGTACTCAAAACCCCACACCTATAATAAAATCTAATAACCTTCCATAGTCCCCCTACGAATCAAATTACTCTTGATATCGGGCAGAAAGCATAAATGCGGGGGGGGGGGGGGGGGCTTTGGGCCCTTATTAAAGTATTCCCCCCGTTCCCCCCAAACTCCCCCTGTATGGCTTGTTTTTGGGTCATCTAAATGCCCCCCTATAGTCAGCGTGCCCCCCCAGGTGACCCCCTAATGAAAATACCTACTCGCCACTAACCCACCTCTTTTAACCCGCAAAATTCCCCCAGCACCTATAAAACTCCTTCTGTGTTGTCCAACCCCTTTCCCCCGCTTTCCCCGCTGTAAACAAAACCCAAACAAAAAAGGGACAGCAGAAGTACTCACCCCCCTATTTTGAATCCTTACATAAATAAAGATAATATGTTACCTATTCTCCTTATCTAAGGTCATTCTTCTTTTTCTTTCTTTTTTAACTTCTATTTTTTTTTTTATATTTTTATATATTTGCCTATAAATCTCCGCTAGCTGGTTGGTCCTTCCTCTTCTCTCTCCCTTCTCTCTTCTCCTCTCCCCCCTCTCCTCTCTCTCTTCTCCTCTCTCTCCCCCTCTCTCTCCCCCTCTTCTCCTCCCCCTCCTCTTTCTTCGTCTCCCTCTCTCCTCTCTCTCCCTTTTCCCTTTCTCTCCTCTCCTTTCTCTCTCCCCTCTCTCTTCCCCCCCTCTCTCTCTCCTCGCTCTCTCCTCCTCTCTCTCTCTCCTCTCCTCGTTCTCTCTCTCTCTCTCTCTCTCTCTCTCCTCTCTCTCTCTCTCCTCTCTCTTCTCTCTCTCTCTCTTCTCTCTCTCTCTCTCTCTCTCTCCCCTCCCTTTTCTCTTCTCTCTCTCTCCTTCTCTCTCTCTCTCCTCCCTCTCCCTCCTCCTCCTCTCTCTCTCTCTCTCTCTCTCTCTCTCTCTCTCTCTCTCTCTCTCCTCTCCTTCTCTCTCTCCTCTCTCTCTCCTCTTCTCTCTCTCTCTCCCTCTCTC
>JACEEZ010011191.1:122500-130385 GCA_016584305.1 Chionoecetes opilio
CCTTGATTTGATTGATTAACCCTTGCGTCCCGCCCCTTCAGGTACCCGACGAAATGTTCCATCACCACGACCTACGACGTGGGTGAGATGCGAATGACGATGCATGACATGGGTGGACAGCGAGCGGCGCGTGGTGAGTGGACGGCGCATTTCCCTAGCCCCACCGCTATACTGTTCCTTGCCTCCCTCGCTGAGTACGATCAGTGCGTCGAAGAAGCCGAATGGCAGGGTGAGGTGTGTACGTGTCTGTACTATGTATTGGATTCGGAGAGATAGTAAATGTGGTGGGGGATTATTTATGGTTAGTTGAATGGTGTTGAAATGTACGAATAATACTAGGTATCGATCTTTTTCTATTTTTAACTTTTTCTATATTTTAATAACTTCTTTGCATGCTCGCAAAGTCTACTAGATAAGAAAAAAAGAGAGAGAGAGAGAGAGAGAGAGAGAGAGAGAGAGAGAGAGAGAGAGAGAGAGAGAGAGAGAGAGAGAGAGAGAGAGAGAGAGAGAGAGAGAGAGAGAGAGAGAGAGAGAGAGAGAGAGAGAGAAAGAGAGAGAGAAAGAGAGAGAGAGAGAGAGAGAGAGAGAGAGAGAGAGAGAGAGAGAGAGAGTTTTAATTTTTCTCTTATAATTTTTTTTTAATTCTTCATCTATCTGTTTATATTTATCAAATTATTAGTTTTTTCAGCTTGCTTCTTAATCTTCTTCGTCCTTCAATTTCATACCATTTCCACTTATTTTCTTTAAAAACGAAAAACATTAGAAAAAAATATGTTAACTATCCTACTCCCTCGTCTTCTCACACCTTCACCATTACTGTTATCATAACCTGTCTCACCCTCCTACCAACCCTCCCAGCAGACCAAGAACAGGGTGCAGGAGAGCCTGGATATCTTCGAAGCCCTGCTGACATATCCGCCCTTCTACACCACTCCTATCATCTTGCTCCTCAACAAGTCAGACGTCTTTAAGAAAAAAATCCTCTATCACTCCCTCGCCCACTTCTTCTCCCAATATGACGGTGAGTGGACTCCATGGTCTTTTGTGATAGTCTGATATGTCTGTGTGTGTGTGTGTGTGTGCGTGCGTGTGTGTGTGTGTCAGTGGCGGATTTAGGGGGGGCCGAGTAGGCCGTGGCCAAGAGCCCCGCACCCGCAAGGTCCCCGCACCCCAGAGGAAAATATGTTTTCAATGAAAATCTGAATGCTGGGGCTTTTCTTATTTGCTCGAACACTGTTACATTGCATGTACCATAATACGCCACAAATTAGTACCAACATAATGTAAAATATGGGTGGAAAAAGTTTCAATTAACCTAATATGAAAGACCTCTGAACCACATTTTATTCAAGGCCCCGCACTCCTACAGGCCTAGGGCCCGACACACCATAAATCCGCCCCTGGTGTGTGTGTGTACCTTCGATTTCGAGTGCTTCGGAGGACACAGGGAGGCGGCATGAGCCTCTAACCACAGACGTCATTATAAAAATCCTCCCTGCGCCTCCACGGGCGAAAGCCAACCATTACAGCCCTCAAGTGAACCTCCAGGGCCTACCATCCGAGCCCTGGAGGTCACTGTTTTACAGGCGCTATAGGCATAAATGTAAAAAAAAAAGGGGAAAAAAGAAAAGAAAAAAGGGATCAATTGTTTTAACAGCTCTAACAAATCAATAGAAAGTTTCCATTGTTGTTAGATCCAAGCACCTCATTTTTACCATGAAATGCATGTTCTTGTTGAGCTAAGAATTTTACAGCAGCAACCACTCTTTCCAGAACTTTCCTCCAATAATTGCGTTCTTTTTTCAAACTGAATTTCTAAATGTTTGTCTATTCGACCTTCCTTCCGTGCAAGACATACGGTAGAAAAACACTGTTCCTATGAATAGCAGCGTCCCTGCATTCGGTCTGCGGTTCGAGCCCACCAGGTTCGTCCTGGCGTGGTGGCGCTTTGTATAGTCAATAACCTTGTAGTTGGTACTTGCAAAGTGTCTAGATAGGATCAAAGTATCTTATCTGATCCTATGAATAGCACTATTTTCATGATCGTCAATTCTTTGAGCATTTTTCCAGTCATTAATTTAAATCCCCGTGTAAATGCATTTTTCTGGACCTGGTTTGAAAATATTTTGCAAGCTGAGCAGTAGCCTCAGTTTCAAAGCCGTAGTTTCCTGCGGTTTCAGAACCATCCATGACCGTTTCACAGTTTCAGAATTGGCAAGTTTCTTGGAAAAACATAGATGAATTCAAATACCTTGTTTTACCATCATCGTAAACCCTTGCTGACTTTTTTAAATCTATATCTAGTGTCTGACTGAAGTTTTCTGCATCAATGAATGAGTGTCGAAGTGAATCTGATATTTTCATAGACCACGACTTAGGATCACATATAACAAAGTCTTAATTATCTAGTAGTCTATCTAATAGTCTAATTATGAAATTATGAAAAATGATGAGAAAATTATGAAAACATTCTAGAGATGCCAAGTTTTTTCAATAGAAATTGTACTCACTTGTACTCACAAGTCACAATGCCTTAACTTGCCAAGGTGAGATCAGATCCCTCAGAGTTGACTAGACCAAGAATGCTAAGATCTAGGACTAGGGGGAAAATAAAAATCTCTAGGTCTGGCATCACTGGTACCGATCAGCTGGTTGGGACTGTCCGACGGTGGGTAATGTGTGTTTGGACGTAGGTTGAAGTATTCATATTTTGGTAAACATTTCTTAATAATATATATAATTTCATTGATTTATGTTTATGTGAGAGAGCGAAAAGTCAAAAACTCTCTGTCATCATCATGTGTGTGATAGCACAGATAGATACCTATACCTTAATAAATTTAGGAGTTTTTTTTTTAGCTGGCAGTAATTTCCCAAAATGTACGGGGCACCCTAAAAGCGGGTGGCTCTAGGCCATGGCCTATTTGGCCTAATGGGTAATCCACCGGTCTCTTAATACCGAAATATACCGAAATATACGAAATATACCAAAATAAACCCTGAAAACATACTGAAATATATCAAAATATACAGAAATACGCATTAATATACGTATATGTATCATGTTTCAATCCCAAAAAATATGGAAATAAAATGTATACATATATTTAAAAAACGTATTTGGGTGTATTTCGGTATTAATTACCGATTAATGGACCATTTACTTTACTTGAGGTAACGATAGATTGGAAATCTTTACTTCATGTAGTTGGACGTTATGTTGATTTTTCGATGTGAACAGTATTTTTGATAATACAGCCATTTTAAGTGGAGGAAAATTTGTGGGCCCTAAAACGACCGGCGCCATGTTGTGACGTCAACGACTCGTCATCTACAGACCAGCAACACAACTGTCAAGCGGCAGCCTCACAGTAACATTAACTTACACTACCCCTACTACCGCAAAGATGACCAGTAATCCTCCTTCAAGCTTTGTGGTAGGTTTTAATGTGTTTGTGCATATATAGTTGTAGTTTAAAAAGTGTAATGAGTCGAAATCAGCTCTCTAATTCCTTGGGAGATCGGGATCCGAGAAAAGCTACCCTCTCACTCACCCCGCACGGACAAAGCTCGCCCTTCTACTGCGACCCCACCCGAGAAACCCCCCGTCCACTCTCCCGGTTAACCCCCCCTTACACAACTCCTGCCAGGGCACAAGGAAAACACTAAATTCCTTTTGCCTTACTTTAAATAACACAAACCAAAAATAGTTACACAACCCAAGAATAACACTTCTCTCCACATCCACAGTATCACAATAAACCCATACACGTCCTAAAAAACACTCCTCTACGCACTGACCTAATGGCTTACACCACTCCCCAACCCCTGCACAAATAGGCACTCACTGACTTAATGGCTCACACCATCCACACCACTGCACAATAGGCATCACTTACCTAATGGCTTCACGCCACTCCACACCACCTGCCACACTAGGCACTCACTGACCTAATGGCTTAACCACTCCACACCACTGCACGCACACTAGACACTCACTGACCTAATGGCTCCCACACCACTCCACACCACTGCACACTAGGCACTCACTGACCTAATAGTTCACACTGTGGAAATTATCCACCAACCACTCACTCAATAATTGGTAGAGTGGGGGGTTTTCTTCCCCCCCTTGTGAGGTAGGTATTGTCCGCCTCATCAAAGGGGAGCGTAGGGAAGTATATATATATATAATTATAATGGTAATGGGTTATTAATTAAGGTAATTTAGGTAAATGATAAGTACTGGGATATTATAAATGAACATTTCCAGTGTTATTAACCATTTGCACTTTATATAATTAGCACCTTGGTTGAAGCGGCCGGTCATTGGCTGCTACCCATTAGATTCTCGCCACCGACGATTTGACACGTGTAGGTGGGATTTGTGCGGCCGGTCGCCGCCGCTGGCTTAGATGTCAGTACCATTCCAGCCCCCACGGGATTAACATCTCTCTTTAATCTTATCTGATTACATTGAGAGAATTGTACATACGTTCATTTTGTACATATAAGTGTTAAAAATAATAGGACGTGTTAAAATCAACACAGTGATAACATCTCGCCGCGTCGTGAATAAAACTGGGTGTGAAAACCCATCAGACGCCTTATTACAATAACGCTTCCGCCTCCGCCCTTCACCTGCGGCCCTCGATCACGCGCGACCACTTCGAATAACAAGACATTGCAGTATTGATAAGCCTACAACCCAATTCAACCCTACTATCCACCGATAAGTATCCTAGTTAGTTGACTAGTTGGGGTATTGTGTCGAGATGAGATAGAGAATGGGTTTCTATAAGTAAGATCTCAAATAATAATATGTTTGTGACATAAATTTCCACAAAATGGTGTGGAAATTTATGTCACAAACATATATTTATTTGAGATCTTACCTATAGAAACCCATTCTCTATCTCATCCCAACACAATACCCCAACCAGTCAACTAACTAGGATACTTATCGGTGGATAGTAGGGTTGAATTGGGTTGTAGGCTTATCAATACTGCAATGTCTTGTTATTCGAAATGGTCGCGCGTGATTGAGGCCGCAGGTGAAGGGCGGAGGCGGAAGCGTTATTAACACGTCCTATTATTTTTAACACTTATATGTACCAAAATGAACGTATGTACAATTCTCTCAGTGTAATCAGATAAGATTAAAGAGAGATGTTAATCCCGGGGGGCTGGAATGGTACTGACATCTAAGCCAGCGGCGGCGACCGGCCGCACAAATCCCACCTACACGTGTCAAATCGTCGGTGGCGAGAATCTAATGGGTGGCAGCCAATGACCGGCCGCTTCAACCAAGGTGCTAATCATATAAAGTGCAAATGGTTTAATAACACTGGAAATGTTCATTATATATATCCCAGTACTTATCATTTACTTAAATTACCTTAATTAATACCCATTACCATTATAATTATATATGTATATATATCCCAACGCTCCCCCTTTGATGAGCGGACAATACCTCCCTCACAAGGGGGGGGAACAAAACCACCACTCTACCAATTATTGAGTGGGTGGTTGGTGGATAATTCCACACACACCACTCCACACCACTGCACAATAGGCACGCAACTGAACCTAATGGCTTACACCACTCCACACCACTGCACACTAGGCACTCACTGACCTAATGGCTCACATCACTCCACACCACTGCACACGAGGCACTCACTGACCTAATGGCTCACACCACTCCACACCCACTGCATACTAGGCACTCACTGACCTAATGGCTTACACCACTCCACACCACTGCACAATAGGCACGCACTGACTTAATGGTTTACGCTGCCACCACACCACACACAGCTTCTCCACCCACTCGTCTCTCGCCACCACACCATTCATGTCCCAGACCACGCTGCACCTTCCCAGTGCAGGCGAGGCAGCCAGAGGTCCTCCAAAGGCGTTGTAGGGACGTGAGGCCCGGCGACACACCCGCCAACAGCGGTGTATGTGCTTCCCTCCTTGTCGGCGCCACCGCCGCGTCCCTCTCCGCTCCACCGTTCCGCTTCTCTCTCCTCGGCTGACACACCCACACACGTCCCAGGTCACGCTGCACAGTCCCACAGTGCAGACGAGGCAGCCAGGGATCCTTCAAGGGCCGTTGTGGAGAAACAACAGGCCCGGCAGCCCCACCCGCCAGGCCGGCGGCAGTGCCTGCCTTCCTCCCTCCTCCACGGTTCGTCTCTCGCTCTCCGCGGGCCCGCACCAAGCACATAACACTCTCCCGCCAACATTTTCCCGCTCACATCCGGGTCTCTCTCGCCGCGAAAGTTAAACAGTAATTTACATTTCTTACATAAGAAAGAAGTGAATAATAGACAGGGTCAAGTGGCCCATGTCGTCATGCAAGTGATGACATTTGGCATCGCAATCCTTACAGGGAACTCAAATGAACCTACAATGAAATGGACAGCTAGACAGATAGACGAAACTCATAGAAGAACAGGTAGAATGAGAGCGCCTTCCACGCGCACACACACACATCTGATTAAGAGCACACTGTGAATATAGCGCCTTCCACGCACACACACATACATATTACACACACACTGTGATGCGGGGGTGAGGGGGTCTTCTTTCTTCTCTTTTTCTTACTTCTTATCTTCAATCTTTATCTTTACTCTTTCTTGCTGTTCAGATATTCTGAGGGGATTCCTGAAGGGGCAGTCTTGTTCAAGGGGAGACCCAGTACTTTGTTTGACAGAGATTTGCATGTGGCCGTATTATGGGGCCAGGTGATGCTTCTATGGAGGGGTTTTGCTGGGACCCGACAGAAGCTTCACATTGCTCTGGGCCACAGTTACCTTTCGAAATCCCGTCAGTATGTCTTTCCAACAGACATAGGACTCAGGCTGGTAATCATAATTCGGAAATAAATCACTTCCTTTTTCCTTGCCCGGCGAGGATTCGGACCAACCGTCGCTATCACCAGATTTGCTCCCACTTGGCGCCTTAACCGACTAGACCAAGAGATGTATACCACTTGGCTTGGTGGTTCCGGTGTATTTATGTGCATTACACAGCTTTTTCCTCCCTTCTGGATTTATTTCCCGAATTCCGAAGTCTTGTACAATTGGTAGCGTGTACGTGGCTTCGAGGGGTCTAAGCTTTTTCTTCTTCGGAGGAATTTATGAGTGCGTGATGGTCTTCCCTATTTTCTTTTGTTGACTGTATACCTTTCAAAGGGATACTGGGGCCAGATGCTGAGAGTGAGCTAGGGCGCCCTATCCACTAGGGCGCCTGTGGTAAGGCGAAACGCCCTCCCACCGCAATGCTCAGTCGAGATTGCTGCCTTAGTGGCACCGCTAAAGGCGCTGAAAACTAAGGCATGGTCAGACCCTGACTTAGTGAGCTGCTGTGGGCCTTTGACAGACATTCATCTTCTGTTTATAAAGCAAATACAGCCTTGTTTCAGTTCCTACAACGTAACAATTGGTGTTTATGTATTAATAGTGTTGCAAGGTGTGTATGAATTGATCGTGCAAGACTAATGCGGCATTATAGGGTGTTATATGCTGGTGATAAGAAATGTTGTGTTGTGTGTTGGTTAGGGGCGGGCGGCGGGCGGCGGGCGGCAGGTGCTCCGCCCGCACTAAAATGTTGTACTATCATACGGTATTATCATACTACCAGATGATATTTAGGACAGCTGAACATACCATCATCTTCACGAGACATTAGTGCAATCATGAATGTATAAAAATTGCAGTAAACTATACCTATAATAAGATAATGAGAGCAAAATGAAATGGATATAACTTTTTTCACCTTTTTTTATTCATCTTCCATTCCGAATGTTGCTGCATTAAATTTTCACTCACTTCCCTGGAATTTATCTTTGGCACCTTTTCCCTATTCATGAAAC
>JACEEZ010011192.1:0-11025 GCA_016584305.1 Chionoecetes opilio
ACATATTGAGTCTTTAAAACTTTTTTTTTTTCCCCTTCATTGTTTTTCATTATAATTTTATTTAATTATTTTTTTTTAAATTTGTTTTGGGTTTAAATTTCTTACCTTCCAAAGAACTTCTCTATCTCCTTCTCCCTTTCTCCTTCCCTCTTCTTCCTTCCCTTCCTTCTCTCTTTCCCCTTTTCTTCCCTTTATCATTCTTTTCTCATCCCCCTTCTGTTTTTTCAATTATATTTCCCTTCCCTTTCCCCCGCTTAAAATTTAAAACCCAAACACTATCCGAAAAGGTCAAATAGGGGGAAAGGAGAGGAGAAGAGAAAGGGGAAAATAGAAGAAAGAGGACTAAGCGGGAAGATAGAGAAGGAGTGAAAAGGGGAAAAGGGACAAAAGAGAGAGAGAGAAGAGGGGATTTTTTTGTCACTATAGAAGATTCTAAACCCCGCTAGACAACGGGAGTGAGAGAGAAGAGAAGGGAGAGAGTAAAAGGGAGAGGAAGAAGGAAAAAAGTAAAGGGCTGAGGAGAGAAGGGGAAGGACAAAACAGGGAAGAAAAGTAGAAAGTGAGAGAAAAAAGAAGGAGAAGAAGGGGAAGGAGAGAAGAATGAGTGGAAAAGTGGTATGGGGAGGAAAAGGGGGTAGAGGCTTAGAGGAGAGGAGGAGGAGAGGAGGAGAGGGAGCGAGGGGAGGAGGGTGAGGAGAGGAAGAGAAAATAGAGGAAGGAGGGAGGAGAGGAAGGGAGAGGAAGAGGAAAAGGAGCTCGCTTGAAAACAACCGTTTCGCCCCTTCTTGCCCGGGAATCGACAGCTACACAACCGATTCCCGAGTCGAGTCTGGTAATGAAATTCCGGCCAAAAATATATATATCGGGGACTCACTTATTTATGGAGCTACAAAACATTTCTCCCGAAATTGGAACTCCTAAACTTTATTTTTTACCCTGTATTTTGGGCCGGAAGACATGAGGAGAGGAGAGAGGGAGGGAGAGAGTGAGAGGGAGAGAGCGTGAAGCTTGAAGAATCCGCCAATTTCGAGACACGCATTGGTTCGATATCATCAGCATGGTATAGACATGATTTCAATGGAATCTCTTTGTAACTAGTATGGTAACTTCACTGCCATTCGTTTACATGACTAGTGTCCAAGTATGGTGTTGGAGCACGCTTGGGATCAGTGTGGAGGTATGAACATAAGAAAATAAGGAAGCTACAAGAGGCCGTGAGACTTGCACGAGGTAGTTCCTGTTACTTAACACTACCTACATCCACCTTGCATCCCCATCCATGAAATGATCTAGCCTCCTTTTAAAGCTCCCTAATGACTCCACTCCCATCTTTACCACCCTATTTGTGAACCAGTTTTTCCCCATTTCTTTTGTTATATGAGGTATATATTTGATATGGGGTATGGGGTCGGAGCCTGGTGGTGACTCGCTGAGGGTGTTTGCCTGCAGGGCACGGGCTCCCCGTCGCTGCCGGCCAGTGTGTGGTGCACGGACACGACGCTCATGGTTCCTACACAAGACAAACGGCGACGCACGGCTGCACTTTGTGTGTTGTGGCCAGTGGCGTCACCAGGAAAACAAATTTGGGGGGGCTTTAGCCCCGGGGTGGTGATGGGCGAGCGCAGCGAGCCTATCCAGCTGGGGGGTCGGGGGGTAATTTTGAAAATTAATCAGTTCCAGGGTAATTTTGAGGCCCAAAAAAGAGAAGAAAGTGGAATTAAGTTTTAAATTACATAACACATAAATTAATAAAAGTTATACCATGCATCATACCATATTAACAAAATTTTGAAATTTGAAGAAATTTTTATTCTTTTTTATACAAAATAATAAAATTGCCATTTTTCTCTCCACTAACAAACACAAAGGAATTGCACAATGTATGTTTTTGGTTTGTTTTTTCAGTAAAGTTTTATCTTGATAATGGAAAATATATATAAATATAACTTACAATATATTCAAGGTATTTCCCTTATTGCACAAAAACAGGTACATGGGATACTGTAGTTAAACAGAATAAAGTACATGATCATGATAAAGTAACTAAAAGCCGATTTAACCTGCCTCCCACTGCCTTACCCTGGCACCCACTCCCTTTAAAGGGCTGATTCACACTGGCGTTTTTTGGGCATTTTTATAGGACGAGAAGGAGTCTGGGTCTGGGGCTGGTGTCATGATCGCAATAGGTTAAAAAAAAATCACACACCGATCGCTCGGTCTTTATCGACCGACTTGCCGAGAATTTCGCGCGCCAAATTCAAATATACGCAGAAGCCAGCACCACCCTCTCCCAAATCACCCCAATTATTGGTATAATTTCGGTATTGGGCACTAAAAAACTAACAAATTTAAACTTACATCATCGTGCAGATCTTTTCATCCTTAATTTGAATCCAATTCCCATGCCAATGGCGATACATATAATACCGAAATTTTCCATTTAGCTAGCCATAAACGTTGTTAGTTTAAATCAGATATGTTAGGTTAGACGTGAGGTTTGTTTTAGTAGATGATATCAAGGAAAAAATTGAAACTATCAATACTACTTCATAATAGGTAAAGTGCGCGAAAACTTATCTATCGCGCGCCAAATTACACACAACCAGCCACTACCCCCCTATAGCCCCTAGCGCGACGTGACTCCTGACCCTGCTGCCTGAGACCCTCACTGCCCCTGGGAACAACAAAAAAGCTCGAGAACGAGCTTGACAGACGACCTACAAAGCGATACTAAAAACGAAAAGGTCACAAGAAGAAGAAAAAAAGATTTGTCGACCGAAACGAATTGCGTGTGTGAACGTAATCTCCGCACTAGCCCGCAAGAACCGACTTCTCGTCCTATAAAAATGCCGAAAAAAACGCCCGTGGAATCAGCCTTAACCTGCATACCCCTGTGTTAACCTGCCTCCCGTCCTGTGTTACCCTGCCTCCCACTGCCTTACCCTGGCACCCACTTTCCTTAACCTGCATACCACTGTGTTAACCTGCCTCCCGTCCTGTGTTACCTGCCTCCCACTGCCTTACCCTGGCTCCCACTGCCTTAACCTGCATACCACTGTGTTAACCTGCCTCCCGTCCTGTGTTACCTGCCTCCCACTGCCTTACCCTGGCCCCCCACTGCCTTAACCTCCTCCCATCCTGTGTTAACCTGCCTCCCGTCCTGTGTTACCCTGCCACCCAATGTCTTACCCTGGCTCCACTGCCTTAGCAATTTTGGGGGGGGAGTCCTTACTTGGGGGGCTAAGTCCCCCTTAGCCCCCCCGCGGTGACGCCACTGGTTGTTGCCGCAGGAATGATATTGAAGAAAAAACCGAAAAAAACTGAGTGTGTGGGTCAAAAGACGGGTTTCGCAACAAGTGGGGTGGATCCTACAGTCAAATATTTAGTTAAGGTTAGCTCTGCACGCCAATATGTTGCTGCAAAGTCCACAACCTTCAGTTATCCCCGTGACTGGGACATAGGTTGATATGTAGATGATACGTGAGTATATTTCAGTTATAAAGGCATGCACTCGACACATATACTAGTTGGTACTAGGATTGTGTACCATAGCGGTGCACGTTGAATGAAACTGTACCACACATACTGAGGAACATTTTTTCATTTTTCCTTTGAATATCACACACTATAATTGTAAGGTGGGCGGGTGGGTGCAAAACCAAAGGGTACTTATTATCCTTGGGCCAACGTCTTGACTACAGTACATATAATGTGAAAAACAGAGGGACACGAACACTCACCACCGCCACAGGATCCAGGGTTGTCGTGGCTTCCCTTGGCGTTTTATCCGTCATCCAGGAACCACAGCTCGGTACGCACCGTAACTTTGCTACTACACGTATACGTCGTCTGCACTACCACCTCACTTTGTCGATGCAGTTATCATTTTCAGTTGTTTTCTATACTGACTGCGTAGTGTTTTTTTTCCTCTTCACAATATTTAAGTGTGCACAAAGGATCTACATGTGTCACGTGTGCAAACAGTTCCCCATAAGCTTTACATTTTTCGTTTCTATTTTTGTAAATATAACTTTTTGAAATGCCAAAGGAGGATAGACAAGACCGGTCCCTATATAGTTCAATAAGCTGTTTGAATCAGCGTGTTGTCCACTCGAATGGTGGTCTTGACACCTGAGGTCATTGGGGGGGGGGGGGGGGGGGTGACCGGCACGGCCAAAGCGTCTTTTAGGTCCCCTTAGGCTAGTGCACTAAGCTATAGGATAGGAAAGATCGCCACCCAGGCAAACCCTGGGTATACAGGCAACCAATTCCCAAAATCTGGTAACACATTACCAGGTACACATAGATAATCTGAAAAAAAACATACGTTGGCAACGCCGTGCCAAACTGACCGAGGCCGGCTGTCCGCCAGCCGGATCGGAGCCATCATTCTTCTTTTTTCCTTCATCACGTCAACACCTCTGCGTTCCTGTCACGTGTTTTTTCTATTAAGGCCCTTTTATGGAAAAGCACCTGCTGTTTTTTCTGTTTACGTGGTGGTGTAAATTTTTTTAACCCATTCATTTCGTAATCCTTTTTAAAGGTTTTGGGGGATGGTGTATTTTTTCTTTACCCTGGCCGGGGCCAGCTGTGTTTTAAATTTTTTTCGGCTGGTGTCTGTGTCTGTGGTGTAACTAACCCCCAAGGCGGGGCTTTCACCCTTTCTCCCCGGGGCTTTTTTCCCCCCCCGGGCGTCCCTGGCCTGACACCGGCGCCACGTTAAGCTGAAGGGGCGGATGGTTACGTAGTTCTCCCCCACGTCCCTCCCCCCCCGGGCCTCCCATAGGCCGGTGCGGGGGGGTTCGGGGGTTCCGGGTCTCCCACGTGTAACTAGAGGGGGCGGATGGTTACTATTCTCCCCCCCGCCCCTTCCCCCCCGGCCCCTCCCATAGGCCGGTGGGGGGGGTTTCGGGGGTTTTCCTGGTCTGCCACGTGTAAGCTGAGAGGGCGGATGGTTACTAGTTCTCCCACCCACGCCCCCCCCCCCCCGGACCCTCCCATGGGCTCGGCGGGGGTTTGGGGTACCTGGTCTCCCACGCCCCTGCCTCCAGTGTGGCTGAATGGGCGGAGGGTTCGTCCTCTTGCTGGTGCCCAACCTTCCCCGCTCCCCCCCCCGGGACCCCCCGGGGGCGGGTGGGGGAGTTTGAGCGCCCGGCTGCCAGGTCGACCCCCCCCCCCCGACCTCCACTTACCGGGGGTCGGGGCATGCTTGGCGATGCAGGTGGGGGTTTTGGGGGCGTTTCGTGTTGCGTCTAGCCCCTTTCCCCCCTCACTGTCTTCCCCTTTTTTTCCGGGGATAAATTTGTGAGGCCCAGGGTGCTGGGTGTCTTTTAGGTCCCACCCCCGTTCTGCTCCTCCACCCCCTTTTCCCTTTCCCTGCGGACCTTTTTGGGCCCCGCCGTTTGCCCGTTTTCTGTGGTGGCTGCGGTCATCCTCCCGGGGGGGGTTCCCTGCTTTACTGGCGGGGCCTATGTGCCCAAGGGGTTTGGGGGTCAAAGGTTTTTAAAAGTTCCCCAACGCACCCCTTCCGTTGTCCTGGGCGGCCCGGTCTCGGGGTTCTCGGCTGGCCTCCCCAAGTCGTCCATCTCCTCCTCTCTCGCACCTCCCGCCCCCCTGCCTCTGCTTCATGGCCGGCGTCGTCTGCTGACGGGGGAGCAGGATTGGCGGTCTCCTCAGCCCCTCCCCATGACCCACTCCCAGGCGAGGATTGCGGCTGGTCTTTGGCTCCTACCTGGTCAGGCGTCTCCGGGGCCTTCCCCCACCCTCCCTCCTGTGCCTCGGGGTTGTCGGCTTGGATTCTTCATAAATCCTTCATGGAAAGATGGGGGGCCCCTTTAACTTCTGGGTCCCCAAGGCGTCGCGCCCCCATCCCCTGTTTCCCCTTCACCGGTCCCTCCTTCTGAGTCTGTGGTTCGAGGATACTCCCTGGGTGCCCCGAGGGGGAAGGGGATCTGCCCACCCGTGCCCAAAGCGCCCCGACGGCTCGGGGACTTCCGCCCCCGGCTTCCCGTCCCCCGGGGCCCCTTCCTCCCCCTTTTCTTCTGGGTGCCTTCTAGGTGCACTTCCCCTGTCCCGCTGCGGAGGATGTTGGGGGTCCCTCCTTCTTCCCCGCCTGTTTACCTGGGCACCGATGCCACCGTCGATTGTTTGTGAGCGGTTAAACGGGCGGTTTGTTCATGGGTCTTTGGGAGGAGGGCTCCTGGCCCATTCCGGACTTGGAGGTGCTCGCCCCCGGGGTGGGGGGGGACAGGATTCCTTCCTCTACCCCCGGGTTCCCTTTCTCTCGCCTGAACGCTCCCTCGAAGCAGCCTGCTTTTTCTTCGGCCCGTTTTGGATGCTCGGCCCCTTTTGGGCTGAGCCTGTTTGGCGGGGGAGGGCTTCCCGTCTGGGGGGAACCCGGGATGCCGGGTGGCTTTCTCTGGGGGGGGCAAAGCCCGGGTTGCCCTGGATAAAGGCCCGGGCCTGGCCCCTGCCGAAGTGGGAGAGGGGGTACCCCCAGTGTAACCGGGGGTCCTTCTCCCCCCTGGGCCCCGATCCCTTTTTCCCCGGCCTTGGTGGTTTTCCAGGTGATGGCTGATTTCCCTCCGGTGCCCCTTTTTTCTGCCAGGACCCCCCGTGGCGGCGCACCGGTAAAGGAGGACTTTTTCGCGGGACTTTCGGGAGCGGCAACACGCCCCCCGTTGACCTTTCTGTTGCTTCTTCAGTCAGCTGGCGGAGTGGCTCTCCTCCCTCGCCGTGGATCACTCTTCTCTCTCCCCGGCCTCCCGGTGGGATGTCTGTGGGGTTTTGTCGACCGCCTGGGATGTTCGGCCCCTCCCTCCTCCCGACGTCCGCCCTGCCATTGACAGGGCCGTCACTGCCCGCTTGGCTCTTGGCGCGAGGCTTTTGGGGGCCTGCCGGGCTGACCGACAGCAGTTCCCCGGGATTAGTCCCTTCGATTGGGAGTCTTGTCGGACCCCCTTGCGCAGTGTCTGCCTAAATCCCCCCCACCGCCACTCTGGTGTCTACTCCGGCCCCCCAGACCGTCTCGGGGGGGTTTCCGGGGGGGGGTCCACTTTCTCGGGGCCTTTTCTGTCGGGAGGGGCAGTCCAGGAGTGCTCACCCCCTGTGGATGGCCCCCGGATCCTGTCGTCCCAGTCGGGGGGGCCTTCCGGGTTCGGGGGTTTGGGTCTCGGGGCCTTTCGCTCGGGCCCGCTACTGCCCCAAAACCTTCCCCCAAAGGGTCTCTCGTTTCTGACCCCCCTTTCCGGGCCCCTTCCGGGTTTGGGGCAGCCGGGGCCGAGGGGGGTTTGGGGGGCCCCCAGGGTGGTTCGAAAGGGTCTTTTTGGGCCCGGGATTGCCCTACCCCCCCTTCGGCGACCTCCTTCTTGGACGCCGGTCTCCACAGTGCTCGCCGCCCACGTTCGGACATGCCTCCTCCGGGGTAGGGGAAAGGGCCCGGGGGGAAAAGGTTTTCCCTTTTCCCCGCATTTTTTATCGTACCCAAGAAAGGGCTCTTTGAAAAGGGGGGGCTTATCTTGGACCTCAGCGCCTAAAAGGATTTGTCCAACCACCGGTTCCCTATCTGACCTTGGGCCCCGGTCCGTCTTCGGGTAGGAAGGGGCTGGATGGCGTCCCTCGATCTCAAGGGCGCCTACTGGCTGTCCCCATTCATCCCGGGTTCCGCGCTTCCTGGGCCTTCCAGGGGGGATCGGAAAAGTGGCAGTTCACCGACTGCCCTTCGGCCTCTCCATCCTTCCGAGGGTTTTTTTCCGGCCCCCCCCCAAGGTGGGGGCTCAGCGGGTGGTGTTGCAGGGGGCAATTGCCTCATGTATTTTTTACGATTGGGGTGGGTCCCCCCGTCTCAGGGGGAACGGTCGCATGTGGGGCCGAGCTTTTTCGGTGGCGGGGGGGATGGGGTTCCCAGTCAAAGGGGAAAGTCCTCCTTACCCCCTCTCCCCGCATTACCCTTGGGGGCATGCAATGGGGCTCCCGTTCAGCGCGGTCCCCATCTCGGGGGAAAAAAGCGGCCAAGCTTCATCAACGCCTCTTCCGGGCCTCGGTTTTCCCGTTTTTTGTCAAGGGGGCATTGGATTTTTTTCCGGCTCGCTCAAATTCGCCGCAGAATCCTCCCCTGGGCCGCTTTGTCTCCGTCCCCTTGTCCCGGGGGGTAAAACAGCCGTTCCGGGGCGGCCCCGCGACTTCTCCGGCCCTCCCCCCCTGGCCCCCACACTACTAACGAGTGTTGGGGGAGGGCGGTTCCCCCGCGTGGCGGGGTGGCTGCCTCGCCCCTACGGTCTTTGTGATGCGGGAAAGCGTCGGACGTCGGGTGGGGCTACCAAACCTCCACGGCCGGAGGGTTTTGGCGGGGGTCCGGGGGGGAGCGCAGACTCCACATCAACGTCAGGAGCTGCTGGTCCCTTTCTCTTTCCCCGATCGAACCCTCCGATGGGGACGGGTCTCTGCTTCGGATGGACAACATGGTCGCGGGCCACTGTCTCGCCCGCCAAGGGACTTCCGATCCGCCCCTTTTTTTCCCTTTCGGAGCAGATTCGGCCTGGGGGCCCGTTTCCACCTTCATCTGTCTGCCGGTTCCTGCCGGAGTGGGGAATGTGGGGCCGCCGCACTGTCTCCTTCCAGGTCGTCGGTAGAGTGGCAGCTTCACCCGGACGCTTTGCGGGTCTCTGTCGGCGGTGGGGGGATCCGGAGGTTTGGCCTCTTTTCGTCCCCCCGCCCCCCAACTACAGGCCTTTTTTTACGAGGGGGGACCGACAGCTGCGGGAGGCCCGGACGCCCTCCGGAAGACTGGGAACAGGGGGGCGCCATGTTTACCTGTTTTTCCGCCTCCCTGCACCCGTGTCCTCCTGAAGTATCAACAAATTGCGTTCCTACGGGCAAGGTGCCATGGGGGGCCCTCTTGGCCGGGGCAACCGGGTTTCCGAACTGAAGGGCCCGGTGTCCCTCCCCCGGTTCCTCTAGGGGCCCTCGCTTTTGTTGGGGAGCTCCCGGCCAGGCTTTTTTTCCACCCTTTAGCTACACCCTGGATTTCTCCGTACCCTCTTTCCCTCGGGGGTCCGGGCCGGGTTTCCGGGGGGACATGTTGGGGGTCTTTGCCCTCTTCTACGAACAGTATCAGTCTCACTGGAAAGGGCCTTTTTTGTCGTTCCTCAAACCAAGGCCTCCGGGACGTCTCTGAAACGGTGTCTGGATTTCCTCTCCTTCCCGGCCCCGCCGTGGGGGGCCTCCGCTACTCTCTCCACTCACCTTGCGGCCCTGGCTGACCCCTCAAAACGGTTGGGGTTTGGTCCGGACCGTTCTGTGACCCTGTTTTAAAAGGGGGTTTTTTCCACCAAAACCCCCCTCCCCTCGTCCTGGTCCCTTTTGGTCCTGGAGAAGGTTCTCCGGTTCCCGCAGGCGACCAGTTTGGGCGGACGCTGCCGGACCTCGCCCCCTTTAGAAGGCCTTGTTCCTGGTGGCCCTGGCTACGGGGGTTTTGGGTTTCTCACTAGGGCGCTGACCCGTTTCCCCCCGTGGACGCCCTTCCCCCGCGGGGCGGCTTTCCCCTGTCTCCCTCTCCCTCTCGCCCCCGGGGCGGGGAAAAACGACGGGAGGACCACCGTCTCCAACCGGTCGTCGTTCCGGCTTGGCTTGGGGGCGCCGCACAACCCCTTGTGCCCCGGGTTTCGGGCTCCGGGTTCCTGGATGCTTCCCAGCCCTGGGGGTGCGACCGCAGTTCCTGTTCCGGATCCTTTTATGGTCTCCCTCACCCCAGGGATTTTCCGGGCCCGGGCCCGGGGGTCATCGAGTCGGCGGATCCGGGTCACGCCCCCCGGGGCCCATGACGTCCGGGGGGTTGCGCGTCTCTGGCCTTCCTCCCCCCCCATTCCTTGAAGGGTAGGAAGGGGGGCAGTGGAGTACGGCCTCGTGCTTTGTGGGTCGTTACCTTCCCCCCTCCCTCCCTGGACTTCCCCTGTGTTGGGCCCGGGACTCCCTCCGTCCGGGGGGGCGGGGTGGTGGACGCCGGGCCCCCCCTTGACGTCTCCGCTTGATTCGGGGAGTATACTAGTGGTATCGTTTTGTTCTTGGCGTTTCTCTTTTTCCTACCCGGGGGGTCGGGGGCTTCTTTCCCCTCTCCGTGGCAGGAGCTTAGGCACTGCTCTAAGGGGGCCTAAAAGACGGCTTTTTAAGTATGAAAAGCCTATTTTTTGGGGCCCTGACAAGCTAGTGCACGGCCCTTTGGGTCCCACCCTTCCTTCCCCCCCCAAGTTTTCAGCCCCCTCCCGGGGATGATTTTTGGGGTGGTTATGATGGTCCGTCCCGGGTGGGGGCACCGCCTCGTCAGATGGCACGGGGTTGCCGACGTTTTTTCTTTTTCGATTATCTATGTGTACCTGGTATGTTTTTACCCAAGTTGGGAATTTGGGTTTCCTGTATACCCAGGGTTTGCCCCGGGGGCGATCTTTTCCCATCCTATAGCTTTGTGCACTACTCTGTCAGGGGCCCCAAAAAAAGGCTTTTCAACTTTAAAACCCTCAATTGTAAAAAAATCTAATAATAAAAAAAAAATGGGAGAATTTCATTATTTGCCCGGGGGTTTTGGGGAGGGGGTTCATATTTTTAAAATAGGGTTTTAAAGTTCTAAATCCTCCAAAAAAAAAGGGGGAATGATTCAAAAATAAAAATAAATATTTTGGGGTTTTTGAACGAAACAGTCTATGGTGGCGCCCCGCAGTTTGGGCGCCTTATTCCATTTGTGGGGCTGAATGGTAAAATCCCCGAAACAGTTGGCAATTTTTTTTTCCATTAAAAAGCGCGAACCTTCTAACAAAATGACTCGGGCGCCGCTCGTGCAACCTGAACACCTCGCCGTCGGTGACGGATTGTGTGACCTTTTTGGAAATTCCCGATGGTAAATCCCAAGCCCTTTTTTGCTATTTTTGGCCAAAATGATGGACGACCCCCCTTTCGGTAAACCTTGAGCCGGAAAAGCCGGGTTTTGCCGACAACCTGAACCCCCTGCCGCGGTCGGAGACCCTTTGTGGTCTT
>JACEEZ010011196.1:7500-12500 GCA_016584305.1 Chionoecetes opilio
CCTCCTTCCTCCCTAGTTCTACTTTTCTCTTCCCTTCATCACCTCTTCCTTTATCTCCCCTTGTCTTCTTCCATTTTCTCCGTACTTGGTCTTATCCTTCTCTCTCTCTCTCTCTCTCTCTCTCTCTCTCTCTCTCTCTCTCTCTCTCTCTCCTCCTCTCTCTTCTCCTCTCCCCTCCCCTTCTCAAGGTCATCTAAACTTACATTGCTTCATTTCACGCCTACACGCTTCCCCTCTCATACCCCTCTCCCCTCTCTCCCCCTTCCCCCCTCCCCTCTCCCCTCTCCCTCTACCACTCCTTAATTTCAGGTGTGCGGGGCAAGGCAGGTACGGTAGCTGAGGGTGTTGTGGTGGTGATGAAGGAGGTGGAGATGGTCAAGAAGATTCTGGTGGTGGAGGTGGTGGTGGTGGTGGTGGTGGTGGGGATGGTGATGGTAGTGGTCAAAATACTGATGGTGGTGATGGTAGTGGTAGTCATGGTAGTTAAGTTAAGGGCAACGGTAGTGACGTTGGTGGTGGTGGTGATAATGGTGGTGAAGGTGGTGATGGTGGTGTTGATGATGGTGGTGAAGGTGGTAATGGTGGTGGTAATGGTGGTGGTGGTGGTGGTGATGGTGGTGGTGGTGGTGATAATGGTGGTGAAGGTGGTAGTGGTGGTGGTGGTGATGGTGGTGGTGATGGTGGTGGTGGTGGTGGTAGTGGTAGTTTAGTTAAGGGCAACGGTAGTAATGGTGGAAGTGATGGTGGTGGTGATAATGGTGGTGAAGGTAGTGGTGTTGGTGGTGGTGGTGGTTGCAGTGATTGTCTTCCTGTCTTATCAAGGTTTAAAATACGAGGGGCGTTGGCTGTTATCCTATAGTCTCGTTTATTCCCTTGCTCTCTCCCCACTATACCTTCCCCTTCTTTCTCTTCTTTTCTTCCCTCCTGCTTGCTGCATTACCTTCCTTTCCTTTACCTCATCTCCTTTATCTTCCTCTTCTCCCTTCATCCCTTCCTCCTGCTTGCTGCATTACCTTCCTTCTCTTTACCTCATCTTCCTTTAGCTTCCTCTTCTCCCTTCATCCCTTTCCTCCTGCTTGCTGTATTACCTTATGTTTCCCTTTTCTCTTCACCTTTTCTTTCCTGCTTACTGCATTATCCTCTTATATCTCTTCCTATCTTCATTTCCCTTACCTCCCTTTTTTCACCTATCTTTATTCCTTCTTCCTTTCTCCTTCTTATCCTCATTTGTCTTACCTCAACTTCATTCATCTCTTCTTATTCAGTATTTCTCCTCATTCAGTTTGTTTCTTTTATTGGTCAATTAATCATATTTTTTTCCTTCCTCTCAATCAATTACATATATTTTCTACTGATTTCCTATTCTTTTGTTCTTTTTTTCCCTGTTACATATTTTCATAATTGCGTTACGATCTCTTGCACTCCTTTCCTCTTAATCTTAAACACTTTTTCTATCAGCTCTTTCCCCTCCCTTCCCCCCCTTTTCCCCTTTCCCAAATCTCTTGCTTACTTCGTTTGGATTTCTTCCCTTTCCCACGAAAAAGGGCCCAAAGCTTTGGAAAAAAATTATATGTGAAAAGGGACCCCCCCCAAAAAAAAGAAAAAAACATTTAAGTAGACGAAGGAGATATAAATGGAGAAAAGGGAAAAGAGAGGGGGATAAGGACACCCAGAAGGAATTTTAACAGCCCAAAAAACATCAATTTTACACACACGGGAGTAAAATACATTTTGTACACACACACACACACAAAACACACACACACACACACCACAACACACCCCACACACACACACACACACCACAAAAAACCCAACACACACAACACCCCACACACACAAAACAAAACCACACAAAAACAAAAAACACACATGAACGACTTATGTTGCACGAGTTAGACAAGGTTTCAGAAAGACAAACAAAAGGACAGACCAACAGACAGACAGATGAAACAAAGGCGATATTGAATACAGTTAAACATGATTCAGGCCAAGATAGCTGTGGGGTAAAAACAAGTTGAAGTAGTAGCATGGCAAGACACTACCAGGACTAGAGGCAAAGGTTGAGCGTTTAAATAAGGGTCGTAAAAAATGGTGAAGTAAGGACAGCAGCTGAAGCACTGAAAGGTAAGCAGGGAGGTAGACAGGCGGGTAGGCAGGCAGGGAGGCATGTAAGTAAGTATATAGTGGGTGTACATGCACACACATAACCGCCCCCCCCCCACCCCAACACACATGTGGGATACAAGCTGACACACAAATAAAAGTAAGAAGACAGGTAGGTACACACACACCACACACACACACACCACACACACACACACACACACACACACCACCACAACACCACACAACACACACACACACACCGCCCACGATGGTCAACTGGATACAGCGCTGGCCTGCCATTCTGTGGTTAGCCTGTTCGAATCCTCACTGCTCCCGGGGATTTTTCACTGACAAATTCGAGCGGTTACTGTCCCGCGGATGGGGGGTTGTGGTGTGTGAGAACCCAGTATTACCAAAATATCGGTAATAATGACATGAGCTCCAAGCTCGCACCGGGAGGGTGAAACTGGCGATCGCAATTCCGACTCGTATGGACAAGACCATGGGTGAATAACCACACACACACACACACACACACACACACACACACACACACACACACACACACACACACACACACACACACACACATACACACCACACACCACACACACACACACACACACACACACACACACACACCACACACACACACACACACATACACACGCACACACGCACACCACACACACACACACACACACACGCACACACACACACACGTAGGATACAAACTGACACACAAATAAAAGTAAAGAAGACAGGTAGACACAACACACACACACACACAGGTATCGACAAGTGGCCTTTCAGCATCGACCCCCCCTTGAGGTGACCTACACAGGTGGGCTGTAATTAGGGAGGAGACCTGGGTGCGTGTCCGAGCCCTGATTGTGCTGCCCTGTCTATCCTATTGTGTGTTTGGCTGTATGTGGTGTGGTGGTGTTGTGTGTTGTGTGTGTGTGTGTGTGTGTGTGTGTGTGTGTGTGTGTGTGTGTGTGTGTGTGTGTGTGTGTGTGTGTGTGTGTGTGTGTGTGTGTGTGTGTGTGTGTGTGTGTGTGTGTTCTGCCATGTTGACATAACGGGTTAGCCTACCTAAGAAGGAAACAAAAAATAAACAAAGGGAGTAAATATATGTTGAGAGGCAACGATACGATGTAAAAACCGGCCTCCATGACAGCCCCAACCCACACCCTCACCACACCCCAACCCACGTCCCAACACACCCCAACCCACGCCCCAACCCACCACAACCACGCCCCCACGCCCCACATCCTAACCCACACCTTAACCCACACCCACACCCTAACCCACACCCTAACCCATGCCCCAACCCACACCCCAACCCACGCTCCAACCCACACCCAACCCACGCCCCAACCCACGAACCCACCCACGCCCCAACCCATGGCCCCAACCCATGGCCCCAACACCACGAACCCACCCACGCCCCAACCCACGAACCCACCCACGAACCCACCCACGCCCCAACCCACGGCCCCAACCCGCGCCTACACCCACACCCCACACCCACGCCCCAACTTTCACCATGACTCACACCCTAACCCACAACCTAACCCACGCCCCAACCCACACCCACACCCAAACCCACACCCCAACCACGCCCTAACCCTAACCCAAACCCACACCCACGCCCACCCATGCCCCAACACACGCCCCAACCCACGCCCCAATCCACGCCCCCACCACGCTCCCAGCCAGACTGCTGTCGCCACTCCTGCCTTACCACCGCCCACTAACGGCCACCAACTGACCTCAAATAATACTAAGGAGCAAAAAGAAGGGAATAAGAGCAAGACATGAGCTGCACTTATAATCCCGCGCACCATCTTATCCACCTACTGAAGGGCGAGGGAGGGTGGGTGAGGCTGCATACGTACTTACACTGGGCGCTCCTCCTCCCCCCTCATTACCCTCGTACCGATAAACAATAAAACGTAACCGATGGTGTAATAAAACTGAACGAAGAATATAATATCCTGACGACTCCTCCTTCTCCAATTTCTTCTCTGTTCAATGTTTTGCTTTAATTTTGCGTGTATGTTGCAATTTAATGTTTGTATTCTCCCTCTCTCTCTCTCTCTCTCTCTCTCTCTCTCTCTCTCTCTCTCTCTCTCTCTCTCTCTCTCTCTCTCTCTCTCTCTCTCTCTCTCTCTCTCTCTCTCTCTCTCTCTGTGTGTGTGTGTGTGTGTGTGTGTGTGTGTGTATGTGTGTGTGTATGTGTGTGTGTATGTGTGTGTGTATGTGTGTGTGTGTGTGTATGTGTGTGTGTGTGTGTGTGTGTGTGTGTGTGTGTGTGTGTGTGTGTGTGTGTGTGTGTGTTTGTGTGTGTGTGTATATGTGTGTATTTACCTTGCGTGTTATCGCCAAGGTCAAAAATATCCCATTATTATCCTTACGGGTCAAAACTCCATCTTTGGAAGTGTCTCTCATCTCTTGCTTGTATCTAATAATCCACACTTGCGTACTTTATTCATGTATATATTTACTTTATATATTTTCTTCCTTGAGATTGTTTGCTTGTTTTCTGTTGTATTTTCTTTTTCACATATCAACTTAGCAAAGTCGAAGGCAGTTTAATGGAATATTGAAATGCACTGATGCACTCATATCTCTTCTTTTTTCTCTCTCTCTCTTCCCTGACTTGCCCTTTATTTATTTTTCACTCTATTCTCTATTCATTTTTGTCATTTCTCTTTGCTCCCCTTTTTCATCATCCTTCCCTGTTCCTACTTATTTCTCATCTTCCATGTGAGTCTCCTCCTCCTCCTCCTCCTCCTTTTTCTCCTGGCTTGTTCTTCTCTTCGTCTTTCGCAATTAGAATCCCTTTACATTTCTCAAACTTTCTCTACTGTGTATTAGCATCTGTT
>JACEEZ010011196.1:22500-30000 GCA_016584305.1 Chionoecetes opilio
GAAAGGAGGAATGCAGTGAAGGAGGGAGACAGAGAAGGCGAGAAAAAAGATGAGTAGCAGGGAGAGGAAGGAAGAAGTTAGGGAGAGGTGAGGGAGGAAGGAAGGGATTGGTGAGGGGCGGAGGGAAGAGAAGGACGGTTAGATAAAATTAGGTAATGGCAACTAAAAAATGAGAAAAAAAAATATATAAGACATCTGTAAAAATAGATGTGCATGAAAAATAAGTGACATGCATACAAATTAGCAAAAAAGTTGAAGAAAAGAGGAAGAGGAGGAGGAAGAGGAGGAGGAGGTGGAGGAAGAAGAGGAAGACGGGTACGAAGATAAGATCATTAGGAAGTGATAAAAAAACAAGTAAATAAAACATTAAAGTGAAGAGGAAGACAAAATGATGAAGGACACGAAATGAAGAGGAAGTTGGGAATGCAGGAGGAGGAGGAGGAGGAGGAGGAGGAGGAGGAGGAGGAGGAGGAGGAAGGGAGGAGGAGGAGAGGAGGAGGAGGAGGAGGAGGAGGAGGAGGAGGAGGGAAGGTTGAGGTCGCAGTTGGTGGTCATACAAGGGTTCCTCCCAACCCTTAAGCAGGAGAGGAGGAGGAGGAGGAGGAGGAGGAGGAGGAGGAGGAGGAGGAGGAGGAGGAGGAGGAGGAGGAGGAGGAGGAGGAGGAGGAGGAGGGAGGAGGAGGAGGAGGAGGAGGAGATAGAAGGAGGAGGAGAGTAAAGAAGAAGAGAAAAAATAGAAGAAAGAAGATAGAAGAAGAAGAGAGAAGAAGAAATGGAGGATGAGGTGGAGAAAAACAGAAGAAAACTAGGGGGGGGGGGCACTCAGTAGAGCGCATACCTCCGCCCGAATATTTAAATCAATATAACGTTTATATATATATAATATATATATATATATATATATAATATATATATATATATATAATATATATATATATATATATATATATATATATATATATTATGCACTCAGTATGAGCGCATACCTCCGGCCGAGTATTTCATCAATTGGTTGCCATGGCAACAGTTGTCAATAGATTTCATCCAAAACTTAATCAGTTCTTTCTTATACCAAATAGACTTGGTATACTGAGTTTGGTTCAAATCTATTGGTAACTTTTTGAGAAATCCTGTACACTAACAAACAGACAGACAGACAGACAGACAGACAGATCGGGGTGAAAACATAACCCCAACTCGTGGCGAGGTAATAAAGAGATAAAATGAAAAACGAAGAAATAGAGCGGTGAAAGAGTAAGAAAGGAAGAAAGAGAGAAGGAAAAAATTAAGACAAGGTGGAGGGCAAGTAGGAGAAAAAAACAAGAGCAAAGAGGTAGAGGAACAAGGAAAAACATGAAGAAAGATAGGCAAGTAGAAAAATACATAACAAATAAGAAAATGTTCAAAATTATAAGATGAAAAGAAAAACAAAGAGGATAAAATGAGAGAATAAACAGTGAAAAAACTAGGGGCATCAGTAGAAATATAAATTTATAATATATATATATATATATATATATATATGCATTAATGAACTCAGTATGGCATCTGTAGCGCATACCTCCGGCCGAATATTTCATCAATATTTGTCATCAAAGTTGATAATAGATTATCAAATATTATAAGCATTAGATCGTTCGCTCTGTAGCGCATACCTCCGGCCGAATTTACAATGGTTTGGTCATGCAACATTGTAATAGATTCTCAGTAAAAAAATAGCTCCTATACCAGACAGAAGACGGTAACAGAGTTTGGTCCAATCATGTAACTTGTTGAGAAATACCTGTACAGTAACAAACAGAAGAAGAAGAAAGACAGACAGACAGAGAGAAGGATGGGTGAAACATACCCAACGGGCGGAGAATATCGAGAAGAAGAGAGAGAGAGAGAGAGAGAGAAGAGAGAGAGAGAGAGAGAGAGAGAGAGAGAGAGAGAGAGAGGAGAGAGAGGAGAGAGAGAGAGAGAGAGAGAGAGAGAGAGAGGAGAGAGCAGAGAGAGAGAGAGCAAAAGAGAGAGTGAGAGCAAAAGAGAGAGTGAGAGCAAAAGAGAGAGTGAGAGAGAGAGAGCAAGAGAGAGAATAAGAAAGAGAGAGAATATGTCTTAATCACAAAAAAAACTCATTTACCCACCTTATTTATTCCAGCATATCTATCCTCATTATTTATTCACCTTACTTATCCACCCTAGTTATCCTACTTATTATTTCACTTCCTACAACATCTTTATCACCAATTGTCCTATTATAAACTTTAACATATTAACCATATACAAAAATCTAGTCCCATACATTTCTCCTCTTCATGTTCTCTCTGCCAACCTTTATCTCTCACCATACCCTGTCTCCCTCCATCTCTCCTCCTCCTGTCTCTCCACGCCCTCACCTCCACGCCCCCAAGCAGGGTGAGGGCGTGGGCAGGTGTGTTCATCAGGCCAGATGACAGGTGAGGCTGTGAGGCGAGAGGATAGGGGGGTAGGGGAGGATGCCACACGTGAGAGAAAAACACAGTAGAGGAGGAGGAGGAGGGAGGTATGAAGAAGGGAGGTGGGGGTATGAGGGGTGTAGAGGAGGAGGAGGAGGAGGAGGAGGAGGAGGAGGGAGGCATGAAGGAGGTGGTGGGGGGGGTGAGGGGGGTGAGGGGTATGGGGGAGGTAAGGGAGGGTGGGGGTGTTTGGGTGCGTAAGAAAAGGGATTGAAAGAGACAGGGCAGAAGGGAGGAAGGGAGGAAGGGAGGAAGGGGAGGAAGGGATGGAGGGAAGAAGGGGAGGAAGGGATGGAGGAAGAAGGGATGGAAGGGAGGAAGGGGATGAAGGGAGGAAGGGGAGGAAGGGATGGAGGGAGGAAGGGATGGGAGGAATGGAGAGAGGAAAGGATGGGAGGGATGGGTAGTCAACGCAGTGGGAGGGAATGGAGGGAAGCATGTTAAGGGAGGGAGAGATAGTAAGATAGACGAAGAACAGGAAGGAAGAATGAGAGGAGTGAAATATGATAACTCTCAATATCATAATCTGTGTAAGTTTATAACATGTCTTTTTATCTAACCTGATGTACAAGTTTAGTAGCACCCTCTTTTCCCTCTCACCCTCATCTTCCTCTTTTTTTTCTTTCCTTTCTCTACATAAATTTAGGACATTTGACCGCCCTCACTTTTCTTTTTCTCTTTTTTTCTTTCCTTTTTACACAAATTTACGGCATTTTACCTCCCTCACTTTTCTTTTTCTTTTTTTTTTCTTTCCTTTTTACACAAATTTACGGCATTTTACCTCCCTCACTTTTCTTTTTTTCTTTTTTTCTTTCCTTTTTACACAAATTTACGGCATTTTACCGCCCTCACTTTTTTTTTCTCTTTTTTTCTTTCCTTTTTACACAAATTTACGGCATTTTACCTCCCTCACTTTTCTTTTTTTCTTTTTTTTCTTTCCTTTTTACACAAATTTACGGCATTTTACCTCCCTCACTTTTCTTTTTCTTTTTTTTTCTTTCCTTTTTACACAAATTTACGGCATTTTACCTCCCTCACTTTTCTTTTTTTCTTTTTTTTCTTTCCTTTTTACACAAATTTACGGCATTTTACCTCCCTCACTTTTCTTTTTTTCTTTTTTTCTTTCCTCGCTACACAAATTTAGGGCATTTTACTCCCTCACTTTTATTTTCTCTTTTTTCTCTCTAATGTAAAAAATCGTAGGCCTCGAGTGACAAAGAAATAAAGACACAACAAGACAAGAAGGTGAACAATAACAATATAAAGAAGAAATGAAGTAGTTCTTTAGTTAGGGTCACTTTTAAGGCAGGAGGCAGAAGACAAACAGCAGAACACAACACCCAAAAAAATAATAAAAAAAAAGGGAAGTGAGAAAAAGAAGGAAAACACTAACAAACAACATTCAACACCCAAGGAAGGAAAGATAAGAAGAAAAAAAAAGGATTCGATGTGGAAATAAAGACTAAACAGCAGAACACAACACCAAAAAAGAGACAAAAAAGTAAGAAAAGAGGAAACACAACACCTAAAAAGAGACAAAAAAGTAAGAAAAGAGGAAACACAACACCAAAAGCCACTTAACATCAAAGAGAGGAAAAAGAAAAAAGAAAAAAAAGGATACGAAATGAGAAAATAAATAATGGCCATCAAAAGCCAACTACAAAAAGCAATAGCAATTTGGAATCAACATAAGAAAATCACCAAAGTCATCATTGCAAATAATTATAACAATGACATTAACTTACTAAATGACGATAATACGGATAACGGTAATAGCAAAATCATAACAGCACTTGCAATAATGATGATGAGTGACAATATGAAAATAATCAGCAGAGCCATAAGAGGAACTACAGATAATTAGAGAATAGAGAAGGAATCACAAGCAGCAAAGAAAGGCAGTAGAAAAAAGATAGAAAAAGAATAAGAAAAAAATAATGAAAGGAAATACCAATGACCAACAATAAATTAGAAAAAAAATCATGAAAAAATAACCAGTAAAATGATAATAAGCAGATGCAAGCAGTTAAATAAAGCAGGAGGAACAAAAACAGAGCGCAGGAGACGAAGGAGTGACAAGAAGCAAGTATATGTAACAAGAGCAGGAGCAGTGTAAGCCAGGCAGCAGAAGGTAGCAGGAGGAAAAACAAGCAGTGAAACGAAGCAGAGAGAACAGACAGGGAAAGCAGGAGGAGAGGGAGAAGAAAGAAGCAGCTATAAGTAGGTAAGCAAAAAACGGTAAAGGGCAAACAGCAGGAGGAAGCAGGAAGAAAACAAGCAGTGAAACGAGGCAGAAATAACAGACACGAAAAGCAGGAGAAGAAGAAGGAGTAGGAAGCAGCTATAAGTACTTAAGCAAAAAGTGGTAAAGGCCAGGCAGCAGGAGGAAGCAGGAGCAGAGGCAGAAGCAGCAGGAGCAGAAAGGCGTGAGGTGTCAGGCCCCGCAGGTGGATCGCCTCAGACCTCCTCTGTTTATACTTTCTTTGGAGAGTATCAGGTTCCTCCGGCGTCGAGGGAGAGAGGAAGGAAGGATGGAGGCAAAGGGAGGAAAAAGGGGCACGGCCGGGAGGGCTGAGTGAGTAAATACGCAGACGGAGGGATGAAAGGAGGAGGAAACTTGATAAAAAAAGGGGAAAAGTGAGGGGAAAAAAGGAGTGTCTTGTATCATCGTCGTCATTCTCGAGTCTCAAGGCCACGTAGCGATACTTTTTAAACATGTAGAGAGGGAGAGGAGAATCAAGGTAATTATATGTTCGCTAGGCTATAAAGGCACTTATGAACACACCTGAAAAACTTAAAAAATACAAAGAGAAAAAAAAATAGTTCACATTAGGGACACTTAAATTCATTTGGTTTTTTTACCTATTTTTGACTGCAAAATCGACTTGTATTTCCAGTAATTACGAAAAAGCACTTACAAAACAAACAAACCATGAAAAAACAACCCAAAACAAACCCAAAACAACAAACATACACGATAACAAAAAACCCAACTATAAACAAACATAAATAATGAGATATTCAACCTGCTAAAAAAATAACATTCATACACGGACACAAAAAAAGAGACAGCGCGAGGATGATACACTGATACAGAGAGAAAAGGTGATAAAAAGAACACATTACGAGCGGTTTCCCCGCCGCGTCCCTGGAGCCAGACTGTCCTTGGCGCGGCGTGGGCGGG
Organism: Chionoecetes opilio; assembly: GCA_016584305.1. NCBI lineage: Eukaryota > Metazoa > Arthropoda > Malacostraca > Decapoda > Majidae > Chionoecetes > Chionoecetes opilio. The sequence continues at coordinate 28,165 of JACEEZ010011196.1, forward strand.
CGGGAGGAGGGTGTCGGCCTGACCGTCCCGCCCGCCGCACTGTTTTTGGCCCGCGACAGCTGTATCACGCGGGCGGAGGGGATAAAAAGGCGTCTTGAATCTCAATACGCCTGCGAGAGAGAGAGAGAGAGAGAGAGAGAGAGAGAGAGAGAGAGAGAGAGAGAGAGAGAGAGAGAGAGAGAGAGAGAGAGAGAGAGAGAGAGAGAGAGAGAGGGAGGGAGGGAGGGAGGGAGGGAGGGAGGGAGGGAGGGAGGGAGAGAGAGAGAGAGAGAGGGAGAGAGAGAGGAGAGAGAGAGAGAGAGAGAGAGAGGAGAGAGGAGAGAGAGAGAGAGAGAGAGAGAGAGAGAGAGAGAGAGAAGAAAAAAAGATAGACACAGAGGTAGAAGCAGACATACAAGGAGAGAGAGACACACAAAAAAAAGACATAAGTATACAGGCAGACAGACAGACAGACAGACAGACAGACAGACAGACAGACAGACAGACAGACAGACAGACAGACAGACAGACAGACAGACAGACACAGACAAACAAACATAGTGAGGAATAAAGCACATTTAATTACGTAAACTCAGCCCTCAGTCTCAAAAATTTGTAGAAACTATCACGAAAAATATACAATCCTACGTATATAGATGTTATTCAAATGCTTAGGAATGTATGGATCTTGTCTTCCTATAAACATTACGTGCTAAAACCGTCATGATTTTCCTCTTCATTTATCTTATATTTTTCGCTATTTTTTTTTCCATTGTTATTATAAGTATGTAAGGATGAGAACAATAATGTGAATGTCCCGATCATATGGTTAATTATTAGCTTACATTATTATCATCAATACTATTTCCATCATTATCAATACTGTTATGAGTGTTACCATTATCATTACCATTTATTATATCATTACCAATTTTATCACTCTTGTTGCTGCTATCAGTTATATTTTTACTTCTACTCTCGTTATCATCGCCATATACATATAGCCTACATATATTATAACGATTGCAAAAAATACATATCAACATTAGTAATAATCAAATAATAATAATAGTCTAATGATAATAATAATAATGATAATAATAATAATAATGATAATAATAATAATAATGATAATAATAATAATAATGATAATAATAATAATAATAATAATAATAATAATAATAATAATAGCAGGGCACGGGCAGGTAAGCGACACCCCGCCGGCTCACGCGTCCCAGCTGTAATCAGGGGGTAATGAGAGAGGCGGGGGGGGGGGGACGCGCCGCCTCACCTTTCCTGCGCCCCCCGTGACCCCGTAACGGCTGGGGGCGAGGGTCCGGCTGGGGGGGCTATTAATACACTGTGAGAGGAGGAGGACCAGGACGAGGGACACGGAGACCACGAGAATAACTATGAGTGAGAGGAAGGGCGAGAGTTAAAAAAGACGGTTAGGATGAAGAGGAAGGGAAATGATGTCGAAGAGGAGGACGAAGAAGAAATAAATAGAGGACACGTATGTATAGGATAGGAAGGAAAAATCTAAGGACAAAGAATGGAAGGATAAAAATAAGGATTAAGAAGACGACGATAGCGAAGACGAGGTCGCATGGAGTGCATAGAATAAAGAGAGAAGATGAAGAAGGAAAGGAGAAATGTGAAGAAACAAAGGAACGGAGCTTATGCGCTGAAGAGACTGTAACGAAAGAACAATAAGAAGGAAAGATAATAGAAAAAAATGAATGAAGAAAATAGCTTGAGGAAAACACTCAGAGAGAGAGGAGAGGGGAGAGAGAAGAGAGAGAGAAGAGAGAGAGAGGAGAGAGAGAGAGAGAGAGAGAGAGAGAGAGAGGGGAGAGA
>JACEEZ010011198.1:0-32500 GCA_016584305.1 Chionoecetes opilio
GCCCAGTATAAGGCCGGTTTTTGCTCCTAACGGGCCCCTAAATTCTATTTCACCCAAAATTCGCCTCTGCCTGGTGCCAAATGGCGGCTGTGGCGAGTTCCCAACTTCGGCTCATCTAAACATATTTTCATACCCTTTTTCTTATACGCATGCCGATTTCCTATCGCCACCACATGCAATTTATTAGGGTGTCACTGCTACCGGGCACCCCGTACTCTGGGGAGAACTATAAAGCCTTAAACCCTCCACAGACGGGGAAATCTTCCCGCCACCAAAAAACATTACCTGGCATTCCCAGTATTAACAAAAGCCTGGTGCTACGCGCACGCAATGGGGAAAATAGCACTTGAATGGCTGAAATTAAGTTAGCCATTACACTTAGTCAAGCTTATGTTCTGGCGCCACACTCATCTCTGTTCATTTTTATTATAAGCTAATGGGTGTTCCTCACTTGGACTATCTGTACCTGCAGTCCATTAGCTTGTTTAGACACACATCCAGTTTGTGTTTTTGGTTCAACTTTACCGGAAGACAGAGGTGAGATATTTTTTAGCATAGCTACCATTATCTACAGTTACCAGTACCAGGTAACAAAAATCACGATCCCCTACGATCAGTTGTAGATATAAACACTAATCTTGATCTTGATCATGCAGACATTTGATATGTTCAAGAACTAAGTATGTAATGAGAAAATTTAAAGGGGTAATAAGTATTATAATTAATTAAATTAATTATATAATCAGGATGCACCCATTGCATTATATTCATCGTGTGTCTATGTTAAGCTGATAAAACCCCAATCAGTATATTGTTTGTGTTGTTTCAGGGGACAGTGGAGATTGAGGACCAAGTGGAAGTCCTGGAGCTCCTGTCTGGTCAATGTGATTACTTAGACTTAACCCGCCTAGCTGTTACTGGTTGGTCCTATGGAGGATATTTGTCCCTCATGGCTCTAGCTACACCGTCCAACCTCTTCAGGTAAGCAGCCCTGTTTACAAGAATCATCATGTTAATTCTTTTAGTGCCCACAGACCAATCTGCTTCTGAATCACTTTTGTTTCAATCCTTGAGTTTTGTATTCATAGTTGACGATATGCATCAACATTTTATTCAGAAATGTGCATCACTTCCCAACAACCCCCTATTCATGCATCATAAAACAAGATTGAGTGGGGCTGGAAAGAATGTGTTAATGCTGAAATTACTTGGGGATGATTAACCAATTTTTCTTCTTTCTTATGTGTTTGTGTGTGTGTGCAGGTTGGCAATTGCTGGGGCCCCCCGTTGTTGTCTTGGGGCTTGTATGACACAGGGTACACGGAGCGCTACATGGACCTGCCTAGTGCCAACCCGGAGGGATATCGTGCCGGCTCTGTACTCTCCTACGTCAACAACCTGCCCGATGAGTGAGTGTTTTTGGCTAAGAGTAGATGTCAGTCTGCCACATACCCAATTTTCATTGTCTGCATCCCAACTTCATCTCTTTACTCAAGGGGACTTACTACCTGTCTTAAAAATGTACTCCATTCATTTCATAACAGCATATTGCATTATGTTTCATACATTTCAAAGGACCTATATTAAGGCGCCTCACACTAGCACTTTTTCCGTCAATGTCTACGATTTCCGTAGTTTTTTCTCAATTTGTCATCTTTTTCCTTCTGAATCAGTCAGACGGACGTGATCGTTTTTCACATGGCAAGTTGTCGTCAACTTTCTAGTCATCAAAATCCATAGTGGATACTGTAAAGATATTCTAAATATACCAGGTTTTTTGCAAATTATAATTCAATATACAGACATGCTCTGGGTTTTCTAACATAATTTGTTCCCAAAATTTGTTCTAAAACCGAATTGTTCTAAAACCGAAACACATTTTTCCATAAAAAACCAATATAAAAGGGATTAATCTGTTCTTGGCCCCCCCAAAAAAAACCTTTTTTTACCCTTTTAGCTGTATTTCATGCATAAAAATCCCTACAAATGCAATTAATAATATATTATAATATTTTTTATTACAACATTTTTTCATTATAACTTCTTTTATATACTGTCTTCTTTATAGGTTCTGGCAACTGAGCGGGTTTTGTGTTACCTCTTTTTGTTGTGCCCTTGGCCACCCCTTTGTGATGTAAAAAAACAAAAAAAAAAAAACTTTCGGCAACCGAGTTATCATACGTCACCGGTGTAATTATGAGTTTGAAATTCTGTTTGTGGAACCCATTTGTTCGAAAGGGAGACGTTCGAACCCCGGGGTTTTACTATTTGAAAGTAAGTACAAATAAACCCTTATAACTCGGCACGATAGGGGCTCGGGCCCTTGCCGAGTTATTCAATATGCCGAATTTTGCAAAAAGCCCTCCTGATATGGGTAAAATTCAAAATTTTGTAAATACAGCATCCAGGGAGACATTCTTAACTGGCTTAATCCTTCTTGGTAGTCTTGCAGGTGCTTGGATCCTCCACACTAAGGGCATGGCACGAATCTTCTCTTTTTTCTTGATATCATAGAATGTGCTGGATTTGATATCAAACTCAGCACAAATAGCACGCATGGACGCACCTGCATCCATCCTTGCCAGCACTTTTCACCTTTTCCTGCAAGCTCAGGCTCTTCAATTTCATTCCCTTCCTGCTGGAGACACCCTTGCGTGATGGAGCTGACATCTTGAAATACAATACTGTATGATGTAATCCCAAAACACGTGAAATAGGTGGCAAAGTAAAACCCAAGGTCGGGTACCAGCACGTAGGCTGACATTTATGCGACTTATGTCAAGCTCGAGCTCGACAGAACGACCTACAAAGTCTAAGCAGAAGAGGTCACAAGAAGAAGAAGACTGATGATATGCCGAGTCATAGACCACTATATCTCTGGACTGTTCACGCGACAATGTTTTGAAATTGAAAGCTGCATAGCGGCCTGCAGCCCGCCCGCAAAGAGATATGTGGTCTATGGACTATCATATAGACTGGTTTATCAGTATATATGATATACTGTAATCTTCGTAAATGTTTGTTCTAAAATATTATCAAATAAAAACAGTAAAACACGCTAAAGAAATGCCATACGAGACTCTGAAGAAATATGCATGAACTTAATATTCACTTTAAACTCTTCGCCATTTAACCCTTTCACGCACGAAAAGTTAATAAGTTTTTCCGTCCACTGCAACATCCGTCTTACGCTCCCTAAGGGGCCCCGCGAAATGGCCAGACTGTGCGGCGAATATTTTTTTTATGTTATCAATTTCACCAACGTGTATTCTTTTTCTGGCATTTTTTATATATCATGGTTTTGCAAGAGATTATTCTGCCTTATGAAAAAAAAATAACAAGAAATGCAAAAAAATAGCGGAATCTACCGATTTCCGAAAAAATATTGAGTAAAGAGAAATAAGAAATACTTACGTTCACCACTTCGTAGCTCATGACTTCCTGAGTCAACTTTTTATGGTTTTATGCCAATAAAAGCGGATTTTTATGAGGATTCCAAATTTGCTACCATTATATTTTTCATATGGCCATTATGGCCAGTTCGGGACACGTTTTAAAGGGACGACAATTCGTGCGCACAGGCTGCCTGCCTGAGTGGAAACTGAGACACAAACCCTTATCATTTCACATCCACTCACACGAGAGTTGACAATTAGTTTATTTTATAGGTCTAGCTTGGGATCTTTGACGCAGAAAATGTTGACGCAATTCTGATAAATACTTTATTTTTTGGCGAATTTTAACTTTTTTTTACGCAATTCGCCGTCAAAAGCTCAGAATGCAGACGGGCCCGTTTTTGACGCAATCGCGTCACCGTGCGTGAAAGGGTTTTAAAATTTGCGAGTCAAATTTATCACGAAGGTAATCAATAGAAGCACCATTTTATTGCTTTCCATTGAATTTTTTGTTTTCTGATAAATGAATTGACCCAGGCATAAAAAAAAAATTTCGTTAAATAAATAAATAAAAACATCAATCGGGGAATTTTTCCCTTGAGATGTTATTTATTTACTAATATTTCGTTTTTTTGATAAATGAAAATTTGCACCATGTAAAATTAGCGTTACTAAATAAATAACCTCTTCAAAACGGGGAAAATTTCCCGATTGTTTTATTTATTTATTTTTTACGCTAAATTTTTGCATGGTTTAAATTTATTTATCAGAAAACGAAATTATCAATGGAAAGCTAAAAAAAATTGGGGCTTCTATTATACCCTTTTATGAAAAAAAGTTGCTCGCAAATTTTAAAGGCAAAGTTAAGTGAATTTTAATTCATGCATTCTCTTCAGTCTCGTAATGACATTTCTTTAGCGTGTTTTACTGTTTTTTATTTTTTATAATATAGAAAAAAACATTTAGAAATTACAGTATACAAAAATTACGAAAAACCCCAGTCTATAGATCCGTAAAATTTTTAATATATTTTAATATATTTTATATATATAAATATATTTTAATATATATATATAATATATATATTATATATAAAATAATCCGAGATCCCTCCACTTCGGGCCCTTGTGCAACAGGCCAATTTTCCGTGCGCAGCCGATATACATGGTCTAGGGCCCTGAGTGTAAGCAATGAGATGCTTATAACTGGGCTAAGGCCGTTTCATTTTTCTTGTCCAACTTTAGCTACTGTTTCCACAAGAGGTTTTGAGGGCATGATATGCCTAGGAAAAAAGAGATGGAAACACGAACGATAACTCGCAACATGCCGAAAAAAATTTTTTGCCGACTGTCTTTTCCTTGCGATTATATCAAATCGATTATACAATGCCCAGTTATAAAGGGTTTTGGTATCAAAAATATTCAACCCACTAATTGTGCATGTAGTTAAATTTTATTTTTCTGTTTTATATAAAGCCAACAGTCTTCGCTGACTGTTTGTTTTTTTTCCTCATCGTCTCGTGGGCCTCCAAACCAGCTTTTCAAAAGTCAATGGAAACACTTTCTTTTTTTCGAGAGTCAACCATGAAAATGCACGTTTTTAGCAGTTTTGGGTCTCTAGAATTGACAAAACACATAATTCATGTATAGCAATGATGCCTACCTGGGTGTTGGGGCCATGTTTGTTTTTCAGTCGATTAAAACGTGCAGGAGAAAGGGTGTTGTGGACGAGTTGCAGTCAAGAAATTGTCAATTTTTAGAAAGTTGACAAAAGAATTGACGGAAAAGTTACTATGTGACGTCGCCTCAAGGGGTAATTCGGCTTGACTGCATTTAATAATGTACTTTATGAAAAAACTAATTATGTGAAAAGAGCAAAAAAGTATGCCTTCATTTAAATTTTCCAGTTTGTAATATTTTTCCTCTATTTATGAACCCCGGTCTTAGCAGTGACCACCTCTAGTATTGTAGTTAATCTAAACATATTTATAGTGAGTGTGTTTCTGTGTCTACAAACTGGAAAACTTAATATAAAAAGAATAGGGAGAACTGGTTCACAAAAGGGTGGTGAATGATTGGGAATGGACTCCAGTCGTCAGGTAGTCAGTGCGGAGTCAAAGGGAGCTTTAAAAGGAGGCTGGACAGTGTTATGGATGGGGATGAAAGGTGGATGTAGGTAGGGGTTAAGTAACAGAAACTACCATGTTGTAGGTCTCACGGCTTCTTGTAGCTTCCTCATTTTCTTATGTTCTTATATTTTGGGTTAATTAGCATGCGTTCATCTGTAATAGATTTTACAGTGAGAGCAAAATTTTGTGATCATACCAAAGTGGCATATCACAAAATCTTCCATGGGCTTTTAGCATAATAAAAATGCATTTTTCCCATTGAATTATTATAACCAATTTTTTCTGCTTTGAAACATTATAAATAAGGGGGGGAGACAAGTTTCATACACCATTAACTTAGATTAATAAGGTGTGGCATATTTCCTTGTGTAAACCATTTTGCTTGTGGGTTGCTAAAGATACATGAGACAGTTTTTTATATTCTTGTGTGATAATATTTTAGTTTTTTAGGGTAGAATGGTTCCTAGTTTCATATACTCTTGGAGATAAAAGTAAGGGAAAGATAACTTTTAAAACAAAACTGTAGGAATGTAGTTACATATATTCTGATTGTATTGAAATTAACGATTATCTGTTTATGCATGCAAGAAAAGATAAGTGATGTGTTACAGGCAGAACTGGGCACAAAAATACATTGAATGTTTTAAATACTAAATACATCAATTGTTTTTAAAAATACATTTGTAAATACATTTTAAATACACACAAATTTTAACATGTCCGAAAAAATAATTTCCTTAGGATTTCCTTAGAAATTTCCTTCTCAGCCTAAATTCTTAAATAAGGAAATTTCTAAAAAGTGGAAACACTGTTTCACTGTAACATCGGGTTTGCCAGATTGTTGGGCGGGTTTATGGCCAAAGTAACTGATAAAAAAGTATTTACATTTTTATATTATGAGTATTTAAATAATGTATTTAAATACCCTAAAAATATTTCAATACATGACAACCAATGTAATTTTAATACATTTCTAAATACAAGATGTATTTAAATACGTATTTTAAATTTCAAAATGTATGTAAATACTGCCCAGCTCTGGGTTTCAGAATCAAGGGTAAAAGAGGGCCTCAAATGCAACTCATAAGAAGACGGAAAATTTTGTTTAGAAAAATTTTGTTTTAATGGACTAATTAATGTAATTACACCAATTTTGGAAATAGCAGAAAATTTGAGGAAGATAGACAATTCCCAGAGCTTCAAAGTAACGGGTTAAAGAAAAATTTAAAATATTTTTTTATATTTTTCAAAAATAATAATACATTTTTTTTCATCACAAAAGGGCTGGCCCAAAGGGCAAAACCCAAAAAATAACAAAAGGCAATTAGTTGGCAGTCCCTATAAAAAACACAGGGAAGAGAATGTAGAAAGGGGGGGGGACAATTTAAATTTAGGTGTCTTGTCACTAAATTAAATAAAAATATAATTAGAAAATGAAAAGATGAACAACTAGGTATATAATATTCATATTACTATACTACTGAGAAAAAATGTCAGGATAAACAGGAAAAAATTGGGGTAATGTACAAAATTGTTTTGGGGGTCTAGGTTTTTATGATAAGCTTTGTTTATTTTAATAAAATAAGATTGGAAAAATATAATTTAGATGGACAAGTTTCCGGGAGAAAGTCTTTTAAATTTTGCAGGGTGATCGTGAAAAAGCATTTTTTTCCCACACAACCGCTGATTTTAGGCCCTCATCAAAGTGGCAAGCCCTACCGCTACAGGTGGTCCCCCCCGTCTTTTTTTTTTCAACTTTGGGGAAACATTTGGCTCCCTACTTTTCGTATATAATTGGTTCCTGGGGGTTTTTACTTAAAATGAAATATTTGTTAAGTCCATCATTACTCAATGCACAAAGCCAATGTGTCAATAATATTCATTATAATATTTTTGATTACAACATTTTTTCATGTATAACTTCTTTTATATATCTGTCTCTTTCATTACAAGTTCTGGCAACTGAGCGGCTTTGTGTTACTCTGTTTTGTTGTGCCCTGGACCAGTCCTTTGCTGATGTAAAACAACAAAAAATAAAAAAAACATCGGCCAACCGGAGTTTATCTACGTCAACGGTGTAATTATGAGCTTTAGAAATTACTGTCGTGTGACGATTTTCGAAAAGGGAGAACGCTTCGGAACCGAGTTTGACTATCATTCAAGTCAAGTACAACTAAACCCTTATAACTCGAGACACGATAGGGGCCTCTGGCCTTAAGCCCCGAGTTATTCAATATGCCGAATATGCAAATGCCCTCCTGATATGCGGTAACATATCAAAATTTTGTAATATACAGCCATCCAGGGAAGACATTTTAACAACTGCCTTATATCCCATCTCTAGCGTAGTCTTAGCCCCCAGGTCGCCTTGCCGAATCCTCCACACTTAAGAGGCATGGCAGCGAATCTTCTCTTTTTACTTGATTCATAGAATGTCGCTGGATTTGATATCTAAATCAGCACAATAGCACGCATGACGACCTAGTCACCATCTCTGCCAGCACTTTCACCTTTTCCTGCAAGCTCAGGCTCTTCAATTTCATTCCCTTCCCTGCTGGAGACACCCTATGCGTGATGGAGCCTGACATCTTGAAAGACAATACTGTAATGATCAATAAGATGGTAATCCCATAAACAACGTGAAATAGGTGCAAAAGTAAAGCAAGGCGGAGTACAGCAAGCTAAGGCTGACATTATGCGACGTGATGTCAAGCTGGCAGCGTCGATAGAGCACGAACCTCAAAGTCTAAGCCAGAGAGGTCACAGAAGAAGAAGACTGATGACTATGCGAGTCATAGGCGACCATTTATCTCTGAACGACTGTTCACGCGCACAATGTGTTTGAAATGCAAGCTGCCATAGCAGCGCCTGCAGCCCGCCCCGCACAAGAGATCATGTCGGCTCTATGCGATATCATAGAGACAATGGAGTGTTTTTTTTCTTTATCGAAGTAATAAATATGATACTCACTGTAATCTTAGTAAATGTTTGTTCTATATATTATCCACCAAAACAGTAAAACAGCTAAAGAAATGCCGAATACGAGCTCTGAGAAAATATGCATGAACATTAATATTCACTTTCAACTCTTCGGCCATGTAACCCTTCACGCAGAAAAGTAATTAAGTTTTCTCCGCTCCACTAAGACAACCATCCGTCTGACGCTCCTAAGGGGCCGCGAAATAGGCCAGATGTGCGGCGAATTCATTTTTTTTATGTTACAATTTCACAACGAGTATTCTTTATCTGGCATTATTATATATATCAATGGTTTAGCACAGAGATATCTCTGCCTTATCTCCAAAATAACAAGAAATGCAAATAAATAGCGAATCTACCGACTCACGAAAAAATATCGTGTAGAAAGCGAAAATAGCAAATAATTACGTTCACCACTTCGTAGCTCATGACTTCCTGAGTCAACTTTTTAGTGGTTTAGTATGCCAATAAAAGCGGCATTTTTATGAGGATTCTCAATGCTAATCTATAAATTTTTCATATGGCCAATATGGACCAGTTCGGCGACACGTATCTCTAAAGGGACGACAATTCGTGCGCACAGGTCCTGCCCTGCCTGAGTGGAAACTGAGACACAAACACATTATATCTATTTTACACATCCACTCCACACGTAGAGTGACAATTAGTTTATTTTAATAGCGTCTAAGCTGGGATCTTTGAGCCCCCCAGAAAAGTTGACGCAATTCTGATAAATACTTTATTATTTGGGACATTTTAACTTTTTTTTCTTACGCCAATTTTTCGCGTCAGAAGCTCAGAATGCAGACCAGGCCCCGTTTGACGCAATCGCGTCCCACCTCCAGTGCCGAATGAAAAGGGGTAAAACTTGTGCGATGTCAACTATTTATCACGAAGCGTTATCAATAGAAGCCACCATTTTATTAAAGCCTTTTGACAATATGCATATATCCCATTTTTTCTCAGTTTTCTGATAATAAGCCAAGTAAGACCATGCCCATAAATTAGCGTTAAATAAATAAAGTATAAATCATCAATCGGGAATTTTCCGATGCTGATGCGCTTATTCAGTTTATTATATATTTCGTTTTTGATAAATGAATTAGCACCATGCTATAAATAGCCGTTACTTAAATAAAATAACCTCTTCAATCGGGAAAATTACCCGATGATGATTTTATTTATTTATTCTTAACGCTAATATTATGCGATAGGCCTTCTATTCATTTATCAGAGGAAAAAACGAAATATATCTAAGCGAAAGCTTTAATAAAATTGCCGCTTCTTATTGATACCCCTCATGATAAAGTTGACTCGCCAAGTTTAAATTGGCGAAGAGTTGAAGTGACTATTAAGTTCATGCATATCTCTTCAGTCTCGCCTAATGACCCCCCATTCCTTTTTTTAGCGTGTCTTTTACTGTTTTTTATTTTAATTAAATAAGAACAAACGTATACGAAGATTACAGTATATCATATATACTGTAATAACCAGTCTATCATGATCCGTATATATATTATTAATATATATTATTATATAATTATAAATAGTATATACATATATATCAATATATATGAATCATATATATTATATAATATTCATTATATATATATATCATCAGAGCATCCCTCCTGCACTTCAGGCCCTTAGTGACAACAGGCCAAATCGACCGTCGCGCCAGCTCCAGAGTAATACAGCTGGGTCATACATGCTGAGTGTAAGCAATGAGAATGCATGTATTATAACTCGGCCTATAAGCGATTTATTACATTATCTCTGCTCCAACTGTTATGCCATACCATCGCTCACACAAGAGGTTGACGAGCGCATGATATCGCCTAGTGAAAACCAAGAGATGGCAAAAACGATACGATAACTCGAGCCAAATAGCGATGATACATAATCTTTAGACCTGACTGTCTTTGCTTGCCGGAGTTATATCAAAATACCTGAGCTAAACCAATCGAGTAAGACCGCTAGTTATAACAATGCCCGAGTTTATAAAGGTTTTTAAGTGTATCAAAAATATTAAGCCCGACTTAATTGCCTGCATGTAGTTAAATTTATTTAGTGCTATTTATATAACAGCAACCTCCTTACCCGCATGACTAGTTGCTTGTTGTCCCATTGTTTGTCTCGCGGTCCTCAAACCAGCTCTTCAAGAGTCAATCGGTAAACACTTTCTTCTCTCGAGCAGTAACCATGAACATGCACACGTTTAGCTAGTTTGCCGCACGTTAGAATTGACATATACACATAATTCAGTAGCTATAGAATGATAGCCTACCTGCGCGCTGTTGGAGACCATGTTTGTGGGGTTGGGGGGGGGTGTTTGTTTTGGGGGGCGGGGGGGGTTTTTTCTTTTGTTGTGCAGTCGATGAAAGAGTGCAGCGAGAACGGCTGCGTGTCGGACGAGTTTGCCCAGTCAAGAAATTGTCAATTTTCAGAAAGTTGACAAAAGAATCGACGGAAAAGTTACTAGTGTGAGTCGCCTCAAGAGTAATCGGCCTTGACTGCTATTTAATAATGTACTTTATGAAAAAACAATTATGTGAAAAGAGCCCCAAAAAAGTATGACCCCTTATAATTTTATGTCAGTTGTAATATTTTCCTAGTATGAACCCCGGTCTTAGCCAGTGACGCACCTCTAGTAATGTAGTTCATCTAAACATATTATAGATGAGTGTGTTCTGTGTCTACAAACTTGAAAACTTAATATCCCACACAAAGCAACGGAGAAAGAAAAAAAAAAATGAGCTGCAAAATAGGGCTGACGTGAATAGACTTAGGAAATGCCGACTACAGCGTCAGGTAGTCAGCTGCGGAGTCAATAGGGAGCTTTAAAAGAGGCGGACAGTGATGACGATGGCGATGAAAGGTGGATGTAGGTAGGCGATAAGTAACAGAAACTACCATAGCTTGTAGGCCTCACGGCTTATGTAGGCAAGTGTGGGGGGGGGGGGGGGGGGATTCCTCATGTACTTATGCTCTTATATTTTAGTGGTAATTAGCATCGCGTTCATCTGTAAATAGCTTTATACAGTAGAGAGCAAAATTTGATTGCATCATACCTAAAGTAAGGCATATCACAACAATCATTTCCATGGTTTTAGCATAATGAAATGCACTTTCCAATGAATTATTATAACCAATTTTTTCAGGCTTGACAACATTAATAAATAAGCGGAGGGAGACAAGTTTCATACACCATTAACTTGATTCAAATAAGTGTGGAATATTTCCATTTATATCTTTGTTTTTTTTTTTATTCTCTGTAACCATTTTTGCCTTGTAGGTTGCTAAAGATACATGAGGACAGTTTTTATATTCTTGTGTGCATAATATTTAGTATTTAGGGTAGAATGGTTCCTAGTTCATATAACTCATGGAGAAAAAGTAAGGTTATAATAACTTTTTAAAACTAACGTGTAAGGAATTGTAGTTACTATATCTGATTGTATCTGAATAAAGATTATATGTTTATGCATGCAGCAAAAGATAAGTGATAGGTTAACAGGCAGAACTGCGGCACTAAATACAAAGCCTATGAAGCGTATTAAATATAAATACATCAATTGTATTATAAAAACATTTGAATAAAACATTTTAAATACACACAAATTATTAACATGTCCTGCCCCCATAGATTTCCTTAGGCATATTCCTTAGAAAATTCCTTCTTTATCAGAGCTAAAATCCCTTAAAATAAGGAAAAATCTTTTTCAGAAAGCTGGAAACACTAGTTACTGTAACATCGGCGAGTTGCCAGATTGTGGGGGGGGTTTTTTTTTTGGGGGGGGGGGGGGGTGGGGGGGGGGGGGGGGGGGGGAGGAGAGGCTTTAGTGGCCAAAGTAACTTGAAAAAAAGTATACATTTTTATATTATGAGTATTAAATAAAAAGATATTTAAATACTCAGAAAAATATTTCACTACATGACAACCAATGTATTTATCAAATACATTATCTAAATCTACACAGATGTATTAAATACGATTTAAATACAAATGTATGATAAATACTGCACAGCCTGGTTAAGCAAGAAATCAAGAGCATAAAAAGAGGGCACATCAATGCCAACTCCATAAGAAGACAGTTTAAAAGTTTGATTTAGAAAATTTTTTGAGTTCAATGGACTTAATAAATGTATTACCCCAATATGGAAATAGGCAGAAAATTTGAGGAAGATAGACAATTCCAGAGCCCTTCAAAGTCAAGTTCCCGAAATTAAGCACTATTTATTTACTTATTCTATCAAAAAGTAAAATATACATTTTTTACATCACAAAGGATGGCCAAGGGCCAAAACCAAAGAGTAACAAAAGAGACCACTTAGTTGGCAGCTCCCTATAAAGAACACAGTAGAGATGAGAAAGCGGTGGGCACAATTTAATTTCATGTGTCTTGTACACTAAAATTAAATAAAAACATAATTAGAAATGAAATGACATGCAACAACTAGGATATATAATATGCCATATTACATATACATTACAAATCTATGAGAAAATATGTAGCAGGATAACAACCAGTGGTAAAATATGTGGAGTACTGTACAATATTGTTTTGGGGTTAGAGTTTATAGCTAGATTTAAGCCCTTTGTTCTATTGAATAAAATAGAGATCTGAAAATATATTGAGATGGACAATGCGATTCCCGAGAACCGTCTCAATGTAGCAGGGATCATGATCCCTGTATGAAAATGTTCATCTTTTTCCCACACACCAACAAGCTGATTCAGGCCCTCATCAAGCTGCAAGCCCTACCAGCTACAGGTGAGTTCCGTCTTGATTTTGCTCAACTCTGCGAACACATGGACTCTCCCTACTATCACGCTTATATAATGCGTTCCCCTGGTTTGTCACTTAACTTGAAATATTTGCTTATAGTACCATCATTTACTCTTGTGCATGACAGAATACGTACACTAGCAGTAGTGCAATTTAATTTTCTATTTTGCCACAGTATCTATCATACCCAATAATTAATCGACAGTAATATTGTTCTACCAAGCCTTAAAAGGTGTATTTCAATGGTTCGTGCTTTCATATTGCCACAGGCTCAAAGCCGCTCAGACATATTAGGAGGACTAAGTATCTGCTGAACACCACGATTTATAATCACACACTGTCGCTGAACTCAAAATATAGATCTTGAGATGCTAAGTAAGAGGAGTAACTTAGAGTCTACCGCGCCACAAATCTTTACTTTCCACTAACCTCATTCGGTCATCCTCCTCTCTGCTACCTTCATCTTAAGCTTCCTTTCAACCGTTCTAAATCAAAGCTATCCATCCTACGCCTGATGATATCTACACTGCATTTTGCATTTTTTACGCGTTTATTAGCGTCCAATCAACAGGAACTAAGTGATTATACGTAGAGAAGCCACGAGCGCCTAACTTCTGATCTTCTATAATATTATGATATGCGGGCCACTTCCAAGCCAAACCTTGCTTTCTGCTTCAATCGCCTCAAAAACAGGGCTTTGAACAAGGTTTAATGGGAACGAAAACCGACAAACCGAAACGAAACGAAATTATGCTCAGGAACAAAAACGGAGAAACGAAAAACGTATCATATTAGTACTGTCATATCATATTTACAGTATATCATATATTTACTTACTTTCTTTGTATCATAGGGATACCAGGAAACAAACAAACCATCAAAATGCTTTTAAACTTTTCTGCTTAATCTTCCCTCTGGTTGGAAGGGGTTGCTAGGGCTAAAGATGTTTTCACAGCCTGATTCTGCAACAGACCTTGGCGTAGTTAGACAACAGTCTTTGCGCTTGAAATATATAACAATTATACAAATAATAACAAGACAATTTCGGCCTCTCTTTCAAACAAGTAGGCGTGGCACACACAAAAAACAGATTTTTTTCTCCTCTTTTGTTTCCACGGAGAATGACATTACACAGGGAAAGGATACCCAACCTTCCCATCATTGTCCTTTTAGTCCTACGCACTCATGCCGACGGAATACAGAGACATCAGCACTCTTATCGCCCAGTCGTCTCAGGGACTGGCCTACTAGAGTTAACCACCCAGCCTCAGTAGACCACAGAGAGGGGTAGACCTAGAAGGCAGTGTGCCGGTGGCATCGCCCCATCTCTATAGCCTAAGACGTATCTACAAAATACAAATTGCATCAATACTTCTTGCAGGCAGTTGTACCTTCACTGCAAATCTGATGATCTTTCAAAATGCACAGAAGTGATGTGCCGCTATGTTACTGATTACAAGACAACGACCTCATGATGACAAAATTCATGCGCATTACCACCTTTTTATATTATGCCAGGAGCGTCATGTGATTGGTTCAGCTTTACGCTGCGATTCTGCCTCTGTCTGTATACAGCAGGATCACGCAAATGTACATTGACGGATTTCATTAAATATATACACTGCAGTGGAAGCTTGCCGTCTGATTTAGAAAATTATTGAGATTTAGAGTTTATCTGGATCTGCGCAGTTTAGGGAATTTTCCACGAGCATTAAAACTGCCTATAGCGACACGCAGCCAACATCGTTGGCCAATATTGCCCTGAAGTGACATGGGCATATAGGCAGCTCTTTACACTACTTGTTATCCATAAAATCAAACTTTGCGTCATGCCCCTTATCACTCCTACCACCGCCGACAGGTTAAAAGTTCATTAGTCACAAATCTCCCCCATGAACCCCAGATGGTCTATATACAACCTCTTTCTGCCCAATGTCCTCATCCACTTAACTCCACCAGCTGCTGGAGGTTCCAGCTGTGTATAAGGTATCACTAAATACAAACTAATATTTAATATATCATATAAGACAATCATATTTTAATATTGCTTTTTTTTTTTAGTTCAGCCTATAGGCAGCGTGATGTGTCATTGGAGTGTTGTAGTTCATGCCTAAAAAGGATAGCAGAGGCTGAGCCTTACTAAACCCTCTTATCATTCCAACAGATCTACCCCCAGGAAGCCGCCACTAGTCTGCGTCAGCGCGACTCAATGAGCACTATGAAACTAAATTGATCTCCTCCCCTCATCAATAACCCTATGATGGAACTGAATTAGCCCCCATCTTTGTGTGTGTGTGGGGGCAGTGTATGTGCACATGGTGTCTTACATGTGGCACTGTGAATGTGTATGTCCGCACATGTGTACTACATATGGGTGTATGTTTTGCCTTGTCTTGCCTTGCTTACCTTGCTCTAATTTGCCACCCCGCTTGATAAAGCCTCAAAGTATTTAATGACTAAAGGAGGCTGGAAGCAATACTATGCAAGAGTGATTTAGGCAGGTTTGTAATTTTGTGGATGACAGATGAATAGTAGTTTCAAATGTTACATTATGTTTATATTGGCCATGTTGTAACTGCTGACTTATGACCAGTGAATGTCGGGATGTGGTGATGCTCTTACTGTCTAGCTGGTGGCTACATCAGCAGTAGTGTGGACAACACTATTGTAATGAACATATAATGCTCACTGTGGGATCACTTTCGGATCAGTGCAAACATGGTTGTTAGAAAGACATTGTTAATCTTTTTTGAGACCAAAAATTAGGATTTTATATGTTGAAATGGAAAATATTTAATCACTTATTTTCTTTTAATCTTTTTTATGTTAGCCCCACAAAATATGTTGCAAAATACCTATCACCATAGGTGCTTTCAAGTAATGAGAGAATTACGTTTGGACATAAACATGGTTTTGGGACCCACATCTACAAGTTTATCTACGCAACTTCAACGCAGTAGTTGCTATGAGACATGAACTTGACAGACTCGGTAATATGAACTGCCAGTTTCTGCGTAAGATAAGGGGGTCGAAGTAGAGAGATGTGGGTTTGAATCTTCCCAAAAATTGGTGTGTGAGTCACATACAATGGGCTATATTCAAGAATGCTCGTCAAATCCCGGCTGGTGGGAGATTCTCCACGTCGTACCTCCACTGTGGCATCTACAAGAAAATCCCCGACCGGTGGAGATTTGACAGTTCGTACCAACACAAGCAGTGGATTGTCCCCCCCCCCCCCCCAAAAGCAGTCGTACAAACCACAAGCGAGGTCCAAGGCGTTATCAGTATTTGGACTGTTGTACAACCTAGCTAAATTCCTGTACTAGCCTAATTTATCATTTCTGCCATTACAATAATACGCTTTGTTGTGTTCGCCACTTAATCTGAGGCATTGAGAAGAAAAAAATGGCCTGAGTGGCTTGGGACGGGATTTACGTACGTACACTCCTGTGGACAGGATGTGCATACATCATGTCCAGGAACATGTGGCCAGCTGCCAAAAAGCAATATGGCGGACACCACCACCACAGCCCTCTCCTTCGTCACACCACTTCTCACAGCAATATAGGCCTCCTGACTAATTTACCTTAATTATGACAGTGGCATTCACAAGGTATGCATGTTTCTCTCGGTTGGTTGAAAAACTCACGTAATGGTTCTGGGAAGAAAATAGGAGGAATAAGTGCACAGCGGATGAGGTGGGATCTGAATGGTGTCGCGATCAGCTGACTCAACCTCCACCCGTTGCGTTACCTTCTTTGATTCTTGTTATACCGATTCACGATGCACGGATGGAGATAACGTTCTGAATATAGCACAATGCCACCCTCCCTTGACTCTGCGGAAGAAGGAGATTATGAAAAATGCAAGGTAAGATACAGATGGGGACATATGCTAGTTGCGCTGCCTTGGTGGCTCATCCTCCGTCGCATTAGCCTCTGAGCACTGTGGTGGCTGACAACCCACTACCCTGGGCACAGGGCTAGTGTGACATCTGGGTTCCCCACCGTTACCTTCTTAGGTTTCTCAGGTACCAATTAATCAACCTGAAAGGGAGATTGAACAGCTGTTTGGGCTGGACGACGACTTGCCCTGGCCCGAAGGATTCGTAGCTAGGCGCCGCTAGCCACTACACCATGGAGGCGATACGGTTGCACAATGCACCAGCCTAACAATACAATAGCTTAATTCTACACTCACAATATAGAATAAAACTGAAATAGAAACAAAGAGATAATTAGCCTGTCAACAAGGCTACAAGGTCTGTCCTGATGGCTGCAAAGATTTAGATGAAGTACAGGTATTCTCTAACTATACCATGCCTTGCTTTACAATATTTTAGTGATATGATAATCTTCTTTAACCACCCTTTTTCTTTATTTAAGACGGCTCGCGCTCAAGTTACGATAACGCGAGCAATCAGTGAGCTGCCTCCGCCAGTCTACAGAAGTTTGTTTAGTGAGCGATCGTAGGCCATACTTTGCCGCAGTAAGGCCACCTAACAAACATTCAGGCCAGTCTTCCTCTGCTCCTGTTAGGTTCCTTACCTTCAATGTTTTGTATTCAGTCAGTCCCTGGGTTTTTACTATAACTCACGCATAACCCAAGTGCCACATCCGCGATGTTTTCAATAGGCCTGCAAGCTCTAGTAACTCAATCATCAAGGCCCAAGATGGCCAGGCAAAAAGCTTAAATATGGAGTCTCAAGCTTTCAAAGCTTGAAAACACCCATAAACATCGGGTGACTGGAATTCCTGCTCGGCGGAGAATTTTGTTTTGGACGGGGATTCCTGCCCTTTGCTGTCCCACCAACATTTGTACTTTTGTGGCGTAAGTATTGTGTCCAGTGGTTGACGGCGCTCCTTGCCTTACGTTTTCTCCACCTCCCAGAGCATAGCTGACCATGGTGATGGAAGGACGTGCTTTGAATGATTTCCCATTGTCCTAGGTCCACGCTACCCTGAAACCGATCCTTCCTCGGTTGGCTGTATCTGGCCAAGAGGACCAATTTTGGCATGGATGAGAAGCCACAAGGGCGCCCACCAAGGCTCGTGGTTGGGGCAAGTTGATGCTTCTGTCGGGAGTTGCCGTATGGAAGGGATCCTGCCATGGGGACTCGCACGTGGTGATCCCGGGGAGTAGCGTCGTAGGTGTGGCGAGGCGACGCGCCCCCCGAGTATGCCCCCAATAATTGAAGATACGTGGAGGAAGGAGTGCGCCTGTGGTGGGCACGGGGCGGAGGACTCGGCGCCCAGGCAACCGTACCCGCACGAAAATGTGCACATGGTGGCACAAATATAGCACCTTCCAACATCATGGCTCCGCCGTGCGCAATTTAGGACCTTCCAATTGTTTCAACGTGGAGAGAAAGAATGCCGGTGAGAAACCAGCATAAAAATATTATGTATTGTCTGAAATTGCCACACAGGGGCATTGAATGAAAAAACACCAATTTTTACCAAAATTAATTCAACACCGTCCCTTGCTGGTTGGACGGCAATCGCCCCTAGAGTGAGGGTCTACGGGTAAGGACCCATATGTTCATTCCCTTCCCACCTCCAATGATGCACGATGAGGAGGGGGGGTCCGGTGGTGGGGCGTGGGAGGGGCGAGTTTTACCCATCGATATAACGAGGGAAATTACTGTACGTGTGCAAACAGTGTCAGTTAATTGTGCCATCATTTCAACTTCAATCCACTGGTCTCGTTACAGTATAGTCTATGCGGGAGGGGGGGGGGTAGTATGCTGTAGTAATTGGATTATGATCTTTTTTAGCCATCTACGGTGGGTTATATAGGGATGTGTTAAGGTTATCTTGGCCCAGGACGACACACACAATGGTTTTCAATGGTACAAAAAAGTATTCTGGATACGTGTACATGACCTTCTACATTGACTGTTTTAATAAAGGACTACTGTATCTACTTTCTAATATTGCAAAGATTAATAAAAGTTTTCTGGCAAAATACAAATAAACAAGTTTTCAAATGTATTCTGTCTGTCGAGTCTCCATGCACCATGGACCCGCCTCATCCTATAACCCCATGACTCCGCTCCTCCTATAACCCCCATGCCTCCCCCGCCTCCTCCTATAACCCCATGACTCCGCATCCTCCTATAACCCCATGGACTCCGCATCCTCGCCAACTCCTATTTACCAGTTGGTGACAGATGAGACTGCAATAAGGACCAGTGGGAGCCCCATACATCAAGACATCATTAAATCAATTGAAGAATGCCAGGAACACACTGCCAGATGTGCAGATGAGTGATGTGGTGAACTTTAGTGAGTGGAATGGTATGGTGTGGACAAAGGAACGGGATGACCCACATGAGATTTTTCCTTTAAAGAAGAAGACAAAAAATGTGACTCGGTTTATTCCACAAGTAACAAACAACCAAATTTTCTTTAAATTATTTCCTGAGTGAAATCAAATGTACTTTATCCACAAAAATATTTCAGTGCCCACAGAAACCTCCAAATAGATTCTATTATCGATAATGGTTGGATGGCATCAGTGATATTACGCAGTGGCTGGGTTGCGTTGACCACCAAGGCCCACTGTAGCTCGGCGACCACAGCACTTTCAGAACAACTTTATCAAACATGAAACTAATCCATCTTTGTTACTGTATCCTCTCGGGGGGGAGGGGGGGGGGGGGAACGTGATCATTCCCATCCACAGGAGTAAGACAAAAAAGAGGAAGTATGGAAGGAAGACAAGGCAACACACACTATCCATGATCCTATGACTCACGGTGATAAGTACTCTATGTGTATATATATTCCTATGAATTTCAACATGTTGTATGGAATTCAACGCTGCGCCAGTCAATGATGGGGGACACCAAAATATTTGCAAATGTAGGGCCACCAGTGTTCTTGTTTTATCGGTATGATTCTGTGTGTGTGTGGTGTGTGTTGCATGCATGCGTGTATAAAAAGAAATGTGTGTAGGCTCATTTTCTGGTTACCTCTTGGAGTGCTCCCCACTCCTGTCAATATAAGATATGAAAAACTGTTAAAATCTGGAGCAGTTTTTACAAGTGTGATCAGCTCTTCCTTTCAATCAGTGAGAACTCGATTAACTCGGACATTCTATAAACTACAGTAAAAATTGAATTTTAATTTGGAAACTTTTCATTTGAAATTTAATGAAAATGTTTTAATTTTCCAATTTTTTTTTTAATCGAATCACTTCATATATGAGGTCCTTGAAGTTAGCATGTAATGGTATATAACAATGGAGAGTTTTCAATGTATGATAGACTTGTTGTTAAAAGAGGGAGAATTTCATCACACTTCACAAACAACCATTGTGATATAACTAAAGGTTGCCTTTTTACTTTTTTCACAGTGATACTTTCTCTTGTCATTGTTTACTTTCCTTTCGCCTCCTAATGAATTCTGCTATGTTGCTCATGAAACTTCTGTGATTTCTCTTGAAGACTAACAAAAAAATACATAAAACTAAACTTATATTGAATTGTGTTAATTTGTTTCAGCTTGCGAAGTGTGCAGAAGATGATTCATTTCATAAAACCATTATTAGTTGAAGCCACTAGGCTATGATGAATTTTAGGAAGCAGAAATAGTGACTACTCTTGTGTTCATACGCTTGAATTATGAAATGTAGTATGCGCCTCCTCCCACTGTTAAAAGATGGAGAAATGTCCGAAAAAAATCCTCATTTAGTTAACTGGTTAAAATGCTGAAATTAAGAATAATGTAGAAAAGATGGGTTTGGGAGGGAAAAGTTATTCCTAAATTCACCGTTTTTGTTTAGGCAGTGACTAATTTCTTAGTTTTACTGTTCTCATATCTAGCTCACTCATTCATTGTCAAATAATAACATGAGAATTACGAATTTTCAAATCTCTAAAATCAAACCTTAGCCTACTACAAGAGTTTGTGTGTAAGTTATCTCCATTAGGATTTGAAGCTTTGTAACTGTAAGCCTGTATCATCAGAAGGGCTGAAGCAGCATTTGCTCTGAATTGGATCCTTATTTAGTCGCAATGAATCTTTGATATCAATGAATGAAGGAACAACTATGAATAGAAACCTTTTATTATTATGTTAAAAAGATTAATCCCTTCATGCTTCACTTTTTGATCTTGACCCTTCAAGATGCAGAGACAGCTGAGTGTGATGAGACCAATCTACATGCCAGGCTGATACTGACTTGCTGCTATGTCATGTGCTACCATTTTGTCAGTTTTCAAGCATTTGCGTATCTTATCCTCATCTCTCTACTATGCAAGGACTAGTTATATCTAAATAGTATATTCTTAGTCTACTAGGCCCAAACGGACCAATGTTACTGAGAGGCAGTGTGTTGTGCCAAGCCGATGGCTGTACTTCTGCAGCAAGCAAATTATCAGTAAACACTCCGTTTAGTGAATAAACGGTTGCCATCAAGATTTGGTGCAACAAAACAATGACCGATTGACCGATAGAAATGAGGACAAACCAAATGTCATTTATCTCCCTTGTGCAGACATTACTCGCTACATATCCTGCTAGTGAGTGTGATTGATTTGTGATTCATCAGAACTAACCCACCAAATCTTGCCTTAGCATATATATTACAGACTATCCATTTTGCCTAAGAAAAAGAAATATGAAAGAGACTAATATCTGTTGCTCCCTCCTGGGTAGCCATTTTCTCTCCCTCTTCACATGATCAAAAAATTTCATAAGCGAAGTTCTTCGACAGGCTCCAAGATCAAAACCATCTTTTTTCCCTCGTCCTCTTGTGAAGTTTAATTTTTGTTGTCTTTTGCAAACTGTACTCATGAAAAATATCCTTCCTTGCTACATAAAACTACTTACAGTAGGTGTTCAGATGGCTTTCTGATCCCAGCTAATCACTCACTTCCCTCAGTTAAGTTGAAACCCATTATTATAGTAGGAACAGCACAAGTTTGGAAAAATTGGAAAGTTAACAAGGGCACTGTCCACGAATGGAATGGACAAGAATGTTCTTACTCTAGTATGCTGCCGACAGAACAACGACTGACACTGGCAAGTAAATACTTTTCATGGTCAAGTCAAGTTTCGTTTTGGCTGATTTGGTGATTTCAGTCTCATACTACAGAAGCAGTACTGTTATCTAGGACAAAGGGTTCATTATATAAGGGTAATTAGTTATTCGGACAGACTCAAGTAGAGGAAAAAGAAGTGATGAGTAACCATAAAGTGCAATAAGCAAGCATCAGCAGTAGTATACTGTTAGTTAAACCACAAAACTACACTGATAGTTTCTGCATGAAAAATTATTTCCAAGTGCATGTTCACGATAAAAAAAAGTAAAACTAGGTAGTGTAAAGGGTCATGGTAAAGGTCAAGCCTCAAACTTCTTTGATTTTAATACGTTGCCAATGCGAGGCTTGGTTGCTAAAACTAAAGGGCCGAGTGTTTCCAATCTTATCGCAAACTTCCAACAAACCGAACCAGAAGTCACAAGAATGAGGGTTTATTGGACACTGCCTTAGAAGACTGCCAGTATGTGTATGGCTGGTTCAGTAGTGAACAAAAGCTGATGGTTCAGAAGGGTTGATGTGTGCTAGGCAGTGCAGGCAGGCAGTGTTAGTATAAGGAGTATTATCTAAAGATGTAAAACCTTGGTTAAAGTAGGCTGAAGGGTCATGACAGGTCACCAACCACCAATATCTAAAATTTATCAATAGGCTTTGTTCACACAATTGTGTGCAGATAAAAAATTTGGTAATTCTTAAGATTATGATCCACCCGTATCTTTTTATCCTGCCCATAGAACACTATACTCTGGAATGTCACGCGACAAAGTTTGGAAATTGCCAGGCTGCATAGCGGCCTGCGGGCGCGCCCGACAAAGAGATTAGTGGTCGTATGGGGGGGGGGTGGGGGGGGGGGGGAAAACTATCATATAGACTGGTTTATCATATATATGATATACTGTAATCTTCGTAAATGTTTGTTCCATAAATATATCAATAAAAAAAACAGTAAAACACGCTAAAGAAATGCCATTCCGAGACTGATTCACTTCAACTCTTCGCCACTTAAACTTTGCGAGTAAACTTTATCCTGAAGGGTATTCAATAGAAGTGCAATTTGATTAGCTTTCCATGATGTATTTCGTTTTCTGCATAATGAATAGAACATCGCATAAATTAGCATTAAAATAAATAAATAAATCACAATCTGGTAATTTTCCCGATGAAGAGGTGGTTTATTTAGTTAACGCTAATTATACATGGTGCTAAGTCATTTCTTTTAGACCCCCACGCAATATAAGTAAAATAAATAAACCTCATCAATCGGGGAAACTACCGATTGATGATTTATTTATGTATTTGACGCTAATTGATCTGTTCTACATTCATTTATCCGAAAACGAAATATCTCAATGGAAAAGCTAATTAAAATTCGCGCTTTCTATTGATACCCTTCATGATAAAAGTTGACTCGCCAAAGTTTTTAAATGGCGAAGAGTTGTAAGTGAATATAAGTTCATGCATATTCTTCAGTCTCGTACTGGACATTTCTTTAGCGTGTTTACTGTTTTTTATTTGATAAATATTATAGAACAAACATTACAAATACTACAGTATATCATAATACTGATAAAACCAGCTATATGATCCGTATATATATATATATATATATTATATACTATATATATATATATATATTATATATATATATATATATATATAATATCATATAAGTATATATATATTTTTAAGAATCCGAGGGCCTCGACTTCAGGCCCTTGTGCGGACAGGCCGACCATAATTATCCACACAGATGGCGGCAGGTTTACAGTGGTCTATGTCCTGCCCTATGACCAACACGCTTCGGAACTAGGGTATATATATATAGAGGGTAAACGCCATTCATAGGCCCTATGTTAAACGCTACTGGGCGCCATCTAGCCGCAAGCCTCTTCGTTCAATCTAGACCCGGGGAAGTTCTCAAGGCATTATTCTGCAGTATATCATGTTAGACATGTATAAAGGGATATACTGTTATCTTCAGAAATGCTTGTTATATTAAGTTATCACATAAATCATAGGAAAACACATTAAATAAAGGCTCATTATGAGACTGAAGAAATATGAGGACTAACCCTTTCAACGTACAAATGGACGTCCTGAGTTGTCATCCAGTACGTTGTAGCCCATACGTACAAATGACTTCCTTTGAGCGTCTCCAAAAATAATATTTTAAAATATTATTATAAATCTAAAAGCGCACAGATTGACGTGAGATCACTTGACGTTTTTGGCGAATTACTATATATAAAAAAATAGTTTGTATAATAGAATATTGTATATTATATTAACAATATATCTTATTAAAAACAACAACTTTACACTATCTTTCACTTCGTTGTATGGCTTTATTTTTGAGCGAATACAATATATTATACTTCTTGGAAGAAATTTACTCAGCTATGTCATGGAATGTAGAAAAATCTTCTATGCTCCTCAGTGATTTTGGAATATTATTTTTTGCCACAAGGTGTTTTTTTTTTTTTCACCATTTTCTAACTCGAGGTTTTGTAAGTTATTTCACGCTAGCGATTTTTTTTAACATTGTATGATATAGGAAATGATCTTAGCTTAAACAACGAAACATAATTGAAACTCGATACACTTTGATAGTTTAGTTTCTAGACGCGGTGGAAGTACAACTTTTTTCCCGCGGTGACATTAGGGTGACAATGGGTTTACGCGGGACAACAAAAAGTGAATGACATGGTGACGTGAAAGGTTAACATTCACTTAAAAATAGTCGTCACCTGTAAAACTTGGTGGCAGCTTATAAGATGGAAGATATCAATTAGAAGCAGAATTTTATTAGCTTTCCTGCTATATTCGTTTTTGATACATACAGTAGTCCATGCAAAACATAGAGTAAACTAATAAACGCAACGGCGCTCTCTCTCTCTCTCTCCTTGAAAAAGAGAGAGAGATATATAGGTGAAAGAGAATGGATGTTGACGAGATATGAGAGCGAGTAACCAAAAACTTTTTCTAATTCTCTCTCTCTCGTCTCATGTTTACAGTACCCAATATATACATTAATTCAGGTGTTACCTTTTTCTGCATTCAGGATGAAATTAAACAGTAATAGCTGCATCAGTTAGTTAAGTTTTAGGTGCCAATGTCCAGGTCTAGGTTAACATTTCCACGTCGGCGAGAGTCTCGGTTGTTGGTTTCAGGTGGACAGTTCAAATCGGTGGACTCATATGTGTGTCCATCCCTATTTGCAGTTCCATAAACCGCGGCCGGCAGGATGGATCGTGCTATAAGAGCAGAATTGTAGACCAACCACCAGAGAACTAAGTATCATTTATAACTATTGCCTTAAGCAGATAACACTATAGTCGCAGTCAACTTAGCACACTGCACTAATGTCGCCAGGTACAATATAGTACGAATTTTAGCATCCCTACAGACTTTTATGTGCCACTGACGGAGCATGCCACGTAGTTTATGCTATGTACATCACATACATGTCTTCAGTGGCACATAAAAGTCTGTAGCGATGCTAAAATTCGTATATATTTGTGCCTGGCGGCATCTTAGTGCAGTGGCAAGTGACTGGCGACCATAGTGTATATACGGTAGTTGCATTTATTTGTATGATCAGGTATGAGGTAAAAGTAGGTACTGGAAACTGTCGTCACCGATACGAAACACTCACCGCGTCGACGAGTGTTCCCATTTTCACGGTCGTGCGAGTGTTCCGATCTAAAGTGTTTATGCACTTCAGGGTAAATACCAAGCAATAGCCTCAATAGTTTAGCTAGGTTATGTGTTAGGTTAGTTTAGGTTAGAGATTCCTTTTCATATATACAAGTTTGAACTGTCGCCCGAAAATTTACACGTCGGCGGAGTGTTCAATGCGGCGGGAGTTCCTGGGTTGGTGTTCGGCGAGAGTTCTTAGCGGCGAGAGTTCCATTAAACCGTAAATTACATGTAAGAACGTATAGTTGATGACGCAATGCCACCGTGTGTGTAAAAGATTTGTTTCACATGTCCATTTTTCTGTTTACATTCTCGAACAGAACTCAGTCTCACGGCCTCTGTAGTTCCTATTTTCCTTAGTTCTTATGGTCCTCGGTTCATGATCTACTCCTTGCTGGTCTCTGTAATAGGAGGAAGGTACGAGGGCTGCCTTGTACAGAATGAGCTTTAGGATCATAAGACATAGAAAATAAGGAAGCTACAAGGGCCGTGAGCCTACCACACAGTTGCGTAGCCAGGTAGCCTATCTATCAATAGAGGGCACCTGAGGGGGGGCACTAGGCAAACAGGCTAGTTTTAATGCCCCTCAGGGGCATTCTGATGCCCCTGCCGGGGGTGGGCACTGGATTTTTCATGGCGGAGGGGGACACATGCCCCCCCCGTAGCTCCGTCACTGCACACACACCACACAACCCCGTCGTTTGTGGCTCAGTTGGGTAGGGCGCCCCGGCATCATTCTGTGGTGGCGTTGAATTATCCCGACCCCGATCATTCCGGGGATCTTCCACTGTCAAATTCGGGCGGTAATGTCACCGTGAGCAAAGGGAAGGGTTGGTGTGGTGAGTGAGGTCCCAGCATGTGCCCAAAAGGATCGGTAATAATGAGTCCAAGCTCGCAATGAGAGGGTGAAACTGGAGATCGCGGAGCCAGCTCGCGTGGACAAGACCAGAGGTGAATATACACACACACACACACACACAAAATGAAAATCAACTCCCGAGTCACTCTCTTATTTTTTCTATCTCAAAAATAAAGAACATTAACAAATACGAAACTAAAGTGTCGAGCTTTGCGAGTCGTTTGGTACTTCGTGACTTCAGCGGGAGGCAGGAAGTGAGTCTTGTGAGGCTTGGGCAGCGGCGGCGCGCGCGCGGGGACGAGTGTTCCGCGTTTACCTCTATTTGTTTGTTCTGTCAATCATTTAGAGTCGCGGATCCAGCTATATAGTGTTTACTGTTTTGTGTTGTGCGTGTTGGTACAATGGTGCCTTCAAGCTTCGGCAGGCCGGGTGAAGGAAGGAAGAGGCCGGAAAGCAAGTGCAGTAGGCCCAATGATCTGTTTGTTGCCGTGAGTAGCCAGCCATCTTGTGTGTCATCATGTTTTCCTTGTGATATTTAATTTCATTCATCGTGTGTGTAGGGACTGAGTGAGGTCATGTCTATGTTTGTTCATGGCACTTTGTACTGGTATATGGAGAACACGATATGATGAAGGAAAGGTTATGAGGGTCTGCGGAGTGACTTTTTTTGATGCTATAACCCCCATTCCCCCCTCCTCACTCAATGTTCTCCTTAATCCTCCCCTTCCCCTTCCTCCCCCCCCCCCCCCGCTGACGGCGTCTCTTGCTTACAGTTTCAGATATTTAGGCGTATAAAAAAAATAAAACCCACCTTGAATATGACTCAATAAATAGGAAGTTAACCCATATATGCCTGATTCCTATAAATGGATAGTCCATCATAAACTTATACATAAAGAAAATGCTGCAATAGGAACTAATTGGTTTGGTTGGTTGGATATGAAGCGGACGTACTTATCACAAAAAAGAAAGTAGGAATGTTGAGATGTGGCGTATAACTGAAGCCACCGACCCTTCGCGTTAGTGACAAAGAATTCTGACGCTTAATTAACGAGTTAATTATCCCGTAGTGTACCCTGGAAACAGGCGTCACGGCGAGTCACGACAGTGGCGGAACAAGGGCTGTAAAAATGGGAGGGCACCTGGGGGGGGCACCAACTAGTGGGGGTCACGGACCCCCCCAGGGGGGGGGGGCCCCCCCCGCAGTTTGCCAAGCACTACACGTGTAGTTCCTGTTTCTTAAACACTACCTACATCACCTTCATCCCATCATGAATTTATCTCGTCTCCCTTAAAGCTCCCTATGACTCCGCCACTAACTACTTGTCTACTGAGTCATTCCAATCATTTACCACCCTATTTGTTGAAACCAGTTTTTCCATATTCTTTTTTTTATTTACCGCTTGTCCAGCTTGAATCCGTTACTGCTTGTTATACCTGGTTAATAGGCCGTAATCAGGTTAACTAGTAGATCAAAGTTGTTAAGTTGGACGTGAAGAAGTTTGCTTGACCAGACTCAAAGTGTCTTACTATTATATATCTACACGTTTATTAATTAGTATTATCATCCCACCATATTTTTTTGTCGACGAAATAATAATATAATAAATTTCTTATTATTATTATTAATTATTATAAGTGAAAAAATCAGTAGTTTTATCATGCCACCATATTTTTACATAATATTCTTACTATACTAGCTGTCCTGCAGAGGTCTATCAGTACAACAAAAAGACCATGAAATAATGTGCTACGTATGAACGCAGATTAGAGCGTCGTTTTATGAAGCGACGAAATAGGACGTTCAAATTGTCCATCATGCCTTATTATGGATGTGGGTTTGGGTTAGAAACATAAGAAACATAAGAAAATAAGAAGCTTACAAGAGGCGGAAGACCTACACGTGGTTAGTTCCTGTTACTTAACGCTACCTACATTCACTTTCACCCCATCCATGAATTATCCAGCCTCCCGTTTAACCGCCTTGAGGCCCAAAAACGTAATTTCATCTGTAATTTGTGTATCCTTAGATGATCTCGTGACTATAAGCAATATTTTATAGCTATGACCGTTGGTATCCTTGTCCACAACTTATTTGTATATTCAGTGAATTTTCGTAATTTTATGGCCTCGACAACAAAACCCATTCCATATAACAAAGGACAAAGATCTGGGCGTGAAGGGTTTAAAGCTCTCTAATGACTCCGCATTAACTACCTGTCTACGAACAATTCCAATCATTACCACCATATTTGTGGAACCGTTTTTCCCTATTCTCCTTTTCTGACATCTACGCATTTTCAGCTGAATCCATTACTTACTTGTTCTACCCTGTTACTAGCCGTAAGAACTTTTCCTTACATCTCTTTATTAAACCCTTTATCCACTTATAGATTACTTCTATCAGATCAGCACCCCTTCACTCTGCGTCTCTCGAAGTGAGTGTAAACAATTAATAGCTTCAATCTTTCTCGAGTTGAAAGGTACAGTACTCGGTTCTTGAGTGGAGCGAGTACTACTAGGTTCGTAATTGAATCTATAAATCTAAAAAATCTGTCTGTCTGTCTATCTGCTGCATGTCTGTCTTATGTGTCTGTCTGTCTGCCTGTTGTTTGTCTACCTGTTGCCTGTCTGTTTATCTGTATGTTTTAACCCCTCACGCCCAGGTCTTCTTTGCTATAAAAAATCGTCTGCTGTGGAGCCATAAAATTAAGAAAAGTAACTGAATATACCAAATAGTTAGTCGATAGGATACTAAACAGGTCATATCTATAAATATTGCTTATAGTCACTCAAAAATCTCTAATGGCCACCCAAATTACACTGGAAATTACGTTCGGGTCTCAAAGGTAATGTTAATGGTCGTTTTCAACCCTCCACCCCCCCCCCTTTTTTCTACTCCCCTTTTTGATTTCAGTATATACGAAATTGCCCGCCGATGTTTAGTTCTGATTAGGTAATGGGACTTTTTTCTTCATTTTAAATAATTTTTGTTTTTCTGTTCTCATAATGGAATGGTTTATTTCTTTCTATTGTACATTATTCAATTTTTCGCTTTTCCAGGATTGTGATCTAATTTGAGCTATCTGTATTTAAAAGCGAAAAAATTAATGGTATGGATTATCAATGGTTTTCCAAGGGTAGGGTTTAATTTGGGATTATTTTAAAACATTAAATTTTTACTTTTTCCATGGAGTGTGTATCTAATTTAGCTCACCTTGAATTTAAAGGAAAATTAAATGGATGGAATTTTATTCAATCAATGGTTTTGCAGTGCCGGGATGATGACTTAACCCTTCACGCCCAGATATTTCATTGCTTATACAAAATTGTATGTTGTCGAGGCCATAAAATTACGAAAAAAAACTCTACTGAATATACACAAATTAAACTAGTGGACAAGGTATACTAAAAACAGTGTCATATCTATAAAATATTGCTTACTATTCCCTAAAAATCATCTAATGGTACCCAAATTACAATGAAAAATGACGTTCTGGGTCTCAAGGGGTTAATGGTTAAAGGGAGTAATGGTAATGAATAATGGGAAGATTTTGTTATTTGCTAAAAAGTATATTACGAGTACAGTGGCCATCAGTCATTGTCCGGCCCTTACTTGTGATCCTTTGGTATTTCTTTTATATTTGTTTTTTTTTTTCTTCTTTTTTTTTTATTTTTATTTTTTTTTTTTTTTTTTTGGCCTTAATTTGAATAATACTGTTCATATGCAAAACTACATGTCAAATTGTGCGGTTGCCGAAGCTCCTGATGCACTCTCAGAAAATGGGGGTAATATTAAGGGGATAAGGGGGATGTATTAAGGGTAGAAATTGTTACATCGCACCATCACTTACCCTTTTTAAACCCTTTGTCCAGGGCTGGAGGGTAGAAGGCTGCGATTATATCCTGCATCTACCCTTTATTCTACCCGTTTTAGACGATAGGGTTGGAAAAGGGTATATTTGCGTCGATCCGAAAGGGGATATTGTAAGGCTAGAAAAAAGGGTGCAGTATTTTCATCAGTACAAATACCCTTTTTATACCTTTTCCATACCCTTTTTTTTTAAGAGTGATGGCCCTGACGCCTGGCTACTGTGCTGTCCAAGCGTGGGAAGAGTGGACCTTTGACTAGATATTGATCACCTATTCTGTTTAACCCCTTCACGCCCGATCTTTCCTTTGCTATAGAAAACCATATGTGTCGAGCCATAAACTTACACAAAAAGCAAACTGGAATATACCAACTTAGTTAGAGAGCACAAGGATACTAAACCGGTCATATCTATAAAATTAAGCTTAGTCACTAAATCGTCTAATTGGTACCCAAATTACAGTGGAAATTAACGTTCTGGGTCCAAGGGATTAACAATTTCAAGTAATAAAAAAAAAGTACTTTTACTAGAAGTACTACCAAAATTAAAGTAATGAAATGATAATGCTGATGATAGTAATGATAATAATGACCTATTAGTAATTCTTTGAAATGATAATATTATATCATAATGCATGAGGGCAATAATGTAAAGACAAGAAACAATAAAACAAATCATAGTAATGATATACCTATTTTTTTTAGCGTAATTAAATGAATAGAACTATTAACTATAATAATAATAATAATAGTATAAATATATCAATAATGATAATAATAATGATAAATAACAATGATATGATAAATAACAGTGAAAAGAGTATGGTGATAATAATCAAGATAATAATGATAAAGTGTAAAAATAGTACTAATTAAAATAGTAATGCTGGGAAATGATAGCACTGCTGAAAGAAAAAAGTGAATAATAATGATAATAGTAGTAGTACAGATACCGATATAAATAATATTGACAATAACAATATCAGTAGTCATACAATAATAGAAATGCTAGAAATTCAGCCCTGTGATGTGGCCGGAGTGGCAGCGTGGGTGTGGCACAAGGCAGTGAGGGTGTGGGAGTGGCAGCGTGGGTGTGGCACAAGGCAGTGAGGGTGTGGGAGTGGCAGCGTGGGTGTGGCACAAGGCAGTGAGGGTGTGGGAGTGGCAGCGTGGGTGTGGCACAAGGCAGTGAGGGTGTGGGAGTGGCAGCGTGGGTGTGGCACAAGGCAGTGAGGGTGTGGGAGGTTACTGCGGTGACGGGATGGAAGGGTGGTTAGAGGTGAGGATGAAAGGCTTCAGGAGGGATGGCGTGCGTTCTTTGCCACGCCAGACAGGTTCATGTTGATCCTCCACTGCTGTTGTCTTTTGTCTCCTCAAGGCTTTTGTCTCCTTTTCTTTCTGAGCTTTCTGTCTGCCTTGTTGCCTTGTTTGCCCCCTGCGTGGCGGCGCGTGGACGCAACACTCTCACTGCTTGTCCTGGTAAACAACACAGCACGCGTACCTCGCTGACGCTGAGGCTCGGGATATCGCTGGCCCATTGCAGCACCTCCTTCAGCACCGCGATGAGCGCTCCCAGGCCCGGCCGCTGGCTGGGGTCGCGGCTCCGAGCCCCGCGCACCCACACCACCAGTTCGGCCAGCCCGGGGTGAAGGGGCTGTCCCGGGTGCAGCCCTAGCGTCTTCTCGATCAGGAGTGCCAGGCCGTACACGTCGCTGGCCTCGCTGCAGGGCGCC
>JACEEZ010011200.1:0-5000 GCA_016584305.1 Chionoecetes opilio
ATGAGCGTCAGGCCAACTTCGGCTATATGGGCATGTGGCACGCTACCTGAAACCGATCCTTCCCATCGGGTTGTATCTGTAAGAGACAATCCGGCGTGGAGGAGGCCAAGGGGGCGCCCACAAGGCTCGTGGCTGGGGCAAGTTGATGTTTCTTGCCGAGAGCTGCTTGGTATGGGAAAGGAGCCTGCATGGGAACTCGCGCGTGGTGACCCCCGGGAGTGGCGTCGTAGGGTGGGCGAGGCGACGCGCCCCCCGGCGTATGCCCCCAATGATTGATTGATTGATGTCTTGTACCCCCAGGTGGAAGGTTCCGTAACCCTGTGAGGGTACACGTACCCCTGGTTAAGAACCACTGACTTTAAGTAACCATCCTAACCTAGCCTAAGCTAAGTCCACGTTTTACCTACTCAACTAATTAAACTAACCAAACTTAAACCTGATCAAAACTTAACTCTATTTTATGCACCTAACACACCTCAGTCCCATAAAAGTGCCTTATTAATAGGAAAGCTAGAGCAACACAAGTCACAAGAAGAAAAAGAGTAAGGCATTAGGAAATATGACCTTCTCTCCTTTCTAAAACAGATGTTCTGTATCTCCGAAAGTAGTGACTTGCGAAGGACACTCAGAGATAAAGTTTTTTAGGACTCATCAAGTTAAACAGAAACCATAGTCCCAATTGTATAGAGTTTAAAGCTGCAATAGAAAAGTAATCCACAAATTGAGGAAAAGGAGCGCAACATAATGTTGCTTACTTAAAGCTTAACGGCGACGTCTCAGGGACAATGCTATTATAACATATATTCGTTCATACTACTGTAACGGTGATACAGATTAAATTATTGTCACTGAGGAATCAATTTTATTCTGGCAGGAGATAAGAGATGTAAGTAAAAACTAGTTCCCAATGTATAAAGTTGAAAATTAAGTAAATCAGCGGCAAATTTTCATGATGGGAGGGACTTTTATTGGTATATTTTCATTAAGACTTTATCATTAACATCATATATTGTCAACGAGCAATTGAATTGTCCGTTGTTAGAATTGCATATACGGTGAAACAAGCCATGAAGGCAAATACTGTACACGAGCTAAGATTAGCTGGGAACACCTTCTGCTTCGGAGGCTACCAGGTTCTCTCCTGGGGCCAAGGAAAGTTGCAATTTCCAGCTTGAGTTTATTTCCTTCACAATCTTCCTTTAAAGTTTACAGTCTTGGACTCCACATACAATATTACTGGCCCACGGGTGGGATCAGGCACCAGACTCTCAATTCCACCTCGGCAACCAGCAGAATGGGAAGTGAGCGACCCGGGGTGGGTTGCCTGACACACGGCGGTGTCCCGAGAGGGCTGGACGGCAAAAGAGGCTTGGTGTCTCGCCGCGGCTTTCTTCACCACCGGTGTCCCTGTGGCTCGGAGATGGCGTCAGAGGTGAGGTATGGAAAAACACGACACAACCAGGAGCACCTGTAACTGGCGTTGTGCGTGGACCAGTCGGGGTGTGAGGTGCAGGCCAGGACACTGCTCGTCCAGGTGTCACCGCGGCTTCCCCTCAACAGCTGCACGGCAGTCCAACGTCCCCCTGTACACAGCAGGAAAGAGTAACGTGACGGGGTGGAGAGGGGTGGTCCCGGGGGCGTAATGGCGCCAGCCCCAGAGGAGAAAGAGTGCCTTCACGTGGGCGTACGTAATAGCACCAACACCGGAGTGAAGTGGTTACCGGAGTTAGGTGTGGAGCTCGGAAGACTTGCGCTGCGCCGAGACAGAGGGAGGAGGAGGAGGAGGAGAGGAAGCCTTAATGGCATAGCGCCACAACCAAGATTGCCTGCCTCCATTATATTCCATTCGAAGGGACAGTTGGGGGGAAAGTAGAGCTAGGAAAAGGTGAAAAGGAAAGGATAAAATGAAAATAAGTAAGAGGAAAACAGACGAAGGGCTAAAAAAATCATTGAGATTTGTGTACTAAATGTTAATCTTTCAATTAATCATTAGTTTGAATGGATTTGAATCAACTACTGGCTCTCCCTCAACAACCACCATCGCCACCACCGTTGGAAACATATAAGCCCACACCCTATAGAACTGTGTTTGTCTAATCACATATCAAAGATAAATAAGGAAACAAATATTTCTTCATTTGTTGAATCACATATCACAGATAAATAAGGAGACACAAAGAAAACTTAATTTGTCTAATCATATATCATAAATAAATAACGATACAATAAATAATTATAGATAATAAATATATAACTAAAATGAATAATAAATATTAATAAGTAGAATAAACCACTGACAGTGAAGCACTTGTCGCAGTTGAGCGTAAAACCCCCAACAATTACTTTAATCCGCTCACTTTGGGTAACATTTTCTTTTGCGATGGTGCGACTCCTGTCCGTGAACCTAGCTGGACGACCAAGCACCATATTTACTTCACATTTAGTGTTAACTAATGTTGATTTTTTGGTGTAAAGATGAGTATTAAGGAGGTGTAAGGCTGTAGATCCGATATGTGGCCAGATATATGTCTGTGTGTACGTTGGCCTTGTTCATATGAGGTTCACCACTCCAACTTTTAATGACTATGACTTGATTGAAATTTATCTCGGTTTACAGTCCTTCGTAAGGGAAACCATGCCCCCTCCCCCACACACCAAGAAGACAGCGGCGACAGTATTCGAATCCCAGTTTAGCCACGACCCACTGAACCAGTTGACATAACGTGTTTCGTAAGCCACATCGCCGATACTCCCGGCCATAGGCAATCTCACGAACGTAGACGAACGAGTCTTGACATGAAAATTTACATCGATACTCTGCTATTAGTTGTTGTGTCGGCCTCTATTAGCTATTTCATACGATTCAGATCTAATTTAATGTAAATTGTCGTTGGTCTAGGTTTATGTAGAAGCTTTTTAAACCATCCTTATCATTCCTTATGCATTGTTATTATTGTTTGTTATTAAATCATTGTAATTATTATCATCTCTCGCTGCACAAGACTTTCTACTCATTCTCATCCCTATTCCGTCCATCTTCCTAATGCAAGAGTTAATCAGTATTTATACTCTTACATCCCTTTCACTGGTAAACTCTGGAACTCTCTTCCTGTTTCTATTTTTTCCTTTTCCTACGATTTAAATCTTTTCAAGAGAAGAGTAACAAGACTCCTCCCGAACTTAATTGGCCCACCCCTTTTTTTTGGTATTCTCTTACTGTCTTCTTTTTAGGGACTGGCAACTAAGCGGGCTTTGTGTTACCTCTTTTTTGTTGTGCCCTTGGCCAGTCCTTTGTGATGTTAAAAAAAAAAATTATGGTATCAATAATAATCTATTTATGAGTTTATTACCTCGTTCGTATAGACGCAGCGTTATGTTTACTGGTGATAAGTTCGCAGTTTTGTTTAATTTTACTTTCCATCATATACGAATCTTGATTCTGTATTATATGGAGCTTAATAAAAGAAGACTTCGAGAATGCACTCAAATGATATGGGAGCTATAAGAGTACAGGTATTACACATGCTTTACTAGATGAAGCTTTGTTTTTATTTCTAATACTCTATCTATAATATACAATACTGAATATTTTATTGGTAGAGAGAGCTTGGCTTGCTTTATTCATATTAATTTAGATATGTTTGATAAAACCATTTTTCGCGAAATGTAGGCCAAAAATATTACCTTCGTTACTTTATGGTACAACATTACCCTGAATCGGCAGCACCAAGATCAATGATCTTGTGTTTGCCGATGATGCAGTAATCTTTGCTGAGTCGCTGGAGGTTTTGGTGATGGCTCTCGAGGCGCTGCACTAGGAGGCAAAGCCTTTGGGACTTGAGGTCTCCTGGCTTAAGACCAAGGTCCAAGTGTTTGGAGGCTTACTAGATAAAACTGTACAGTCTGTTCATGCGTGCGGCGAGGACATTGAGATCTTGGAAAGCTTTTAAACTTTCGCTGGATACGGGATTTTTCTCACATCTAGCGGCCGACCCGACCGACCGACCATCACGCTTTTCAGGAGCTTATATCTTTGGAATCCCGCTTCCGATTGACAAGCGGTCTTCGCCATCTGATAGCCCCATTCAATCCCTATTTGTGCTTGACATGTTTTGTCTCACGTGAGGGGTCAGCATGGCGCGTGGCGCGTGCCGCGTGAGAGGTGGCAGACAACGTTATCTTGCTATAGCTGAGAAACGGCTGTACCGACTAAGTTGAAATTTGGTGTGTGGTTTGAGATAACACACCTAGCAATGTCACACAGATCAAACTCCGGGACGCCGCACGTACGCACGTGCTCGGCTCGCTCGTCCTTCGCCGATTAAGGCGACTTACTGGTACATATCTTGGTAGCGCAGTCCATAATGACGGCGGGTCACGTCAAGAAGTCTTACGGCGGATTGGCATAGCCCACAGTGTTATGGACTCGCTCAGCACGAGTATTTGGCGTTGTCGGTACAGCAGGACAAAGATCCGGATATTCAAGTCGCTTGTGATCCCTATCGTTCTCTATGGTTGTGAGACATGGACACTAAATAGCGACTTAAAGAGACGAATTGATGCCTTTGGTAATAAGTGTCTTCGCAGAATCATGGGGTATCGCTGGGACGATTACGTGTCAAATCAGCGATTGCACCGTGAAACTGAATCGAGGCCTATTACCTGCATAGTCCATCAGTGCCAACTTCGGCAATATGGGCATGTGGAACGCTACCCTGGAACCGATCCTTCCCATCGGGTTAGAGACAATCCGGCGTGGAAGAGGCCATGGGGGCGCCCACAAGGCTCGTGGCTGGGGCAAGTTGATGTTTCTTGTCTAGAGCTGGTTGGTATGGGAAGGGAGCCTGCATGGGGACTCGCACGTGGTGACCCCCGGGAGTGGCGTCGTAGGGTGGGCGAGGCGACGCCCGACCCGCCGTTATTCTGGACTACGGAACAAAGGTATGTAAAACTTTCCCTTATTCGTCTCAAAAATCACAATGTCATCCCCGCACGCATGG
>JACEEZ010011200.1:10000-19468 GCA_016584305.1 Chionoecetes opilio
GCTTCAAAGATCTTGCTTGCGTATGCAAAACGTTCAGAGAGTATTCTCAGCAGCTGCACTTTAATTACTTACCGAAGGATTCTGATGTATATTTTTATCGGGTCACCCCTAGGCCTTCCTATAACCAACCCTATATAGGAGTCCGATCATGGATATACCGTCACGGTTCGGTCTGGTATCAGCTTTGGGGGTTTCTGCGGCCGAAAAGAAGATACAAGAAAAGAGAAAAGTCACCCCAAGACACATGAACGGGTCAGTGCCAAGAAGAGGCCCTCGGCTCTTTAGGGAAATCCATCGAACGCCACCAAAAGGTGTGGCTCGAACCTGATAGCAGGTGGAGTCTTTCTCTTTTAATTGTGTGCCTAAGCATTATGTGTCGGCAAGGTCGAATAAGTAATCAACAGCAATAGCGGCAGTTTTTTACTGTACAGTGCAGCTCAGGGACGCGCGGGGCAGCTGATGTATGTACGTAGAGTTAAGATCAGACCGAAAGCTCAAAAACCTTCCGCTGCGACTGCTGGTGAGTGAGTGTCTGTCGGTTGCTGGGGTAAAACCCTGTGTGTGTGAGTATCTTTCTAGCAGCCTCGGTCTATCGTTGTAACTGACCTGCCTGCTTCTTCTTCTAGTTTATAAATGCCATCCATGCACGGAAGGATAAAGTGGGCCATTTTGCACTAATTGTGGCTCACAGGTGATTGGGGCCACAACGATCTTCGTTGCGGTTATGGAGGGGTGGTTACCTTCGGGGACGGGTTATTGCGTCTTGATGTTATGATGTTAATTTTTTTTGCGGGGTAAAGTCACACCTAAAATCGCTGTTTTGCGACGGAATCTGGTGTCAAGTCCGACACCACTTCCGACCTCCACCTCCCCTGCAATTCGCACATTTCTTAAATCCCCCCGGGGGTATAGCCCGGGGAGAATCATGCCCTTTGTCAGAGTGGGGTATGACGCCTCAACACGCCCTCAGCGCTTCAGCCCCCTCATTACAAAAAAAAGCTCATGGTAAACAGGCCATCTTTCAAATTGGTAAAAACTCTGTCAAATCGTAAAAAAAGGGTTAATAAAGGGAAATTCTTTGACGGGACCAGTGTAAAATGTGGTTCCTAAAGGATAGTTTCGGACCTTCCTTTTCTTAATATACTAAATACTTGACGAGGGAATCACATGCAGGATATCAAAAATTTGCTGATGACACGAAAATCAAAAACATCCTCTACAGAACCAGCGCCAATCATACCAAACACTTAAACACGAAAACAAAGGGTCAAAAACAGGAAAAATTTAATTTTCAACCTTGACAAATGCCATGTACTACATATCGGTAAAAAAACCCCTCAAAAAAATTTACGGATGAACGATTTCCCTAACAAGTTTGAAAAAGAAAAGATTTTAGGGCGTTAAATCTCAAAAGATCTAAAACCGAATAAAAAATTATAGAGGTGTAAAAACTGAAAATAAATTGTTGGCTTTTTTGGGACGAATTTCAGTTTCAAATCTGAAAAAGTTTACCACTCTTTTTAACTCGTTTGTTCCCCCCCATCTAAATATGTGGCAGTTCTGGTCCCTTATTATAAAAGGCATGGAAAAAATTAAAAAAAAACAGCGCAGAGAAACCCAAAATGATACCTGATTGCAAAATAAATCGTACAAAAATGGGCTAAAAGAACTTAATTTATTCCCACTAACAAAACAAAGGGATAAAGGTGACCTCATCGAAGTATTTAAAATCTTCAACGGATTTACGAACGTAGCCCCAAAAATTTTTTTTTTTTTTTCACGCTAGACCGGCAACTCAACAAAAACAACGATTTTAAAATAACGGGAAAAGGGTTGTAACGAACGAAAAAAAGAACTTCTTCACAAACCGTTTGAAAAGTATGGAAGGGGGCTCCCGTCAGACGTAGAAAACTCAAAAAAATGAATCATTTAAAAGTCCCCCTCGATAAATTTTCATATCAAATCCCCGGTTTCACTGTTTACCCGGGAATAATAATTTATCCCCGGGGGGCCTCTAAAACTTATCTCATTGCGTAAAAAGATGCGATTCGCGTCTCCCAAAAACCCCCCTCCCACAGTCCAGACAGCCGCGAGTAAAGGGTCACTACTACAACTTTTGACCGTGCGGGCTGTGGTTCAGTAAGGGGGCCCCGTCATTAGTGACCACCATCGGGATTTAATACCGGGTAATGCGCAGGGGGGATTGAAGTGCACGGGGTCCTACTTGGAAAGGACTACCGCAGTTGGGTTGAAACGGAGCTGGGGCCTGATTTAATGTGCCTCCCAAGAAAGCGCCAGGGAAGGGGCCCACCCCCCCTAACTTCCACACTGAGCCTAACCAAAAAACTACATTAACCTCATAAACCACAGAAGCCCCGAGTTAACGGGTTACCACTACTACTCCGCCTGTGAGGGGTGTGGGCATTTTGGGGCCCGACAGTTATGACCCCATCGGGATTTAAGGTACCAGGGGTCACTGCTGCAGGGGGCTTGAAGTGACGGCGTCCCCACATGGAAAATACACAATCCCCGTGGTTTAACGGGGGCTGGGGCCCGATTTTACTGCTGCCCTCCAAGAAAGCGCCAGGCAAGGCTGCCCACCCCCCTTTAACCCCCACACTGTGTTCACACCATTACAAAACCACATAACATACCTATCTATCAAGCACTAAAACCCCCCCAAAATAGTAGTAGTTAGCCATAGATTACAGCTTTCAAAATTTGCTCACAAATTCCTGCAGTTTTTCTATATTTCATGGTATCACTTCTTTTCCCGGGCCCGCTTGGCGGTGGATGGGGGGGGGGAGGAGCCCCTTTACTTCCTATCCTTTCTCTCTTTTTATCGTTAGTGTAGTATAGTTAAAGAAAAAAGTTTTTAAGGCCTATCGGTCTGTTGCTGTTTGGTTTTCCTTTGTAATCCTTTGTAAAAAAACTCGTCTGACAGGTGACTTGGCAACTGGTGTCCGTGGGTTTGGGGGGTGGCGGCCTGTTATACCGAAGTCAGCGTGACGGGGCTTCGTGTCTCAAGCAGCCCCTGGAAATTTGCCGTGGATTTCTTTTTCATTCTTCTCCTCCTTCTCTGTTGGGGGCTCCGTGGGTCAGTAGTGGAA
This sequence comes from Chionoecetes opilio, assembly GCA_016584305.1. Lineage (NCBI taxonomy): Eukaryota > Metazoa > Arthropoda > Malacostraca > Decapoda > Majidae > Chionoecetes > Chionoecetes opilio. The sequence continues at coordinate 13,111 of JACEEZ010011200.1, forward strand.
GTCCGGGTGGAGCAGCCTCGCGCTGGGCCCAGAGAGCGGTGGATTCCTTTGCAGGCACTGCTGGTAAGAGTCGGGTGTCACAAATTTTCTCGGCGGTCCTCGCCCGCCCCGGGCAACGAGGGGGAGGGCCCCTTCATCCCTTTAGGGCAGAACCTAACCACAAATGGGGACTGTTACGAACGTGACGTACTCAAAAAAAAGCAAGGTTCGTCAACAAAAAAACCTTGAATATTTAAAGACTAAAGTTAATCTTATTTTGAAAACGAACAACAAACACAAAAGTGGATATTGAGAACAAATTTTCCGGGTTTTTTTACGCAATCCTAAGACGATTTTTTCCCCCACTAGTCTTCGACAAAATACTGGAAAACTAATTATAATGAAATCCATTTAGAAACAAAATACAAAATTAACACCAAATAAAAACCCCAACTTAACATTATGAATAAACGTTTTCTCTCAAAATTACTTTCAACCTAGTACACTCAAGCGGTATTCCTAACCCCGAACCTGTCCTTTTTTTCACTCAACTAACCACCTTCTTCTGATCCCAGCTGGATTAACCTAGCGGCATTTTGAGGGTGATGGCGGGATTAGTGGAAGATTAACTCAAATATTTCACACCTGCTATACACTCTCTCCTTTTTCTCTCTCTCTTCTCTCTCTCTCTCTCCTCTTTTTCTCTCTTCTCTCTCTCTCCTCTCTTCCTCTCTCTCTCCTCTCTCTCCTCTCTCTCTTCTCGCTCTCCTCTCTCTCTCTCTCCCCTCCCCTCTCTCTCTCTCTCTCCCCTCTCTCTCCTCTCTCTCTCTCTCCCTCTCTCTCTCTCTCTCTCTCTCTCTTCCTTTTTTTTTCTCTTTCTTTCCCTCCTACACCATCCTCTGTTTTCTTCTTCTTCCTTTCTCTCTCTTTTCTCTCTCTCTCTCATCCTCTCCCCTCTCTCTCTCTCCTCCCCTTCTCCTCTCTCCCCCTCTCTCTCTCTCTCCTCTCTCTCTCTCCCTCTCTCTTCTCTCCCTCCTCTCTCTCTCTCTTCTTTTCTCTCCCTCTCTCTCTCTCCTCTCTCTCTCTCTCTCTCTCTTTTCCCTCCTCTCCTTCTCTCTCTCTCTCTCTCCCCGTCAGGGTGGCAAGGTTGGTAGAGGGCGTGAGGTCGCAATGTGCAGCGTCCCTGTGCATTCGGTCAGCGGTTCGAGTCCGCCTAGTTCGTGCTGACGTGGCGGCGCTTTGTATAGTCAATAACCTTGTAGTTTGGTACTGCAAAGTGTCTAGATAGGATGAAAATCTTCCTCTTCTCTCTCTCTCTCTCTCTCTCTCATCTCTCCTCTCTCTCTCTCTCTCTCTCCCCTCTCTCTCTCCTCATCTCTCTCTCTCTCCTCTCTCCCCCTCTCTCTTCTCTCCCCCCCTCTCTCTCTCTCTTCTTCTCCCCTCTCTCTCTCTCTCTTTTCCTTCTCTCTCTCTCTCTTCTATTTTCCCTCCTCCACCATCCTGTATCTCTCTCTCTTACTTTCATTCTTCTTCTTTTCCCCTCCCTTTCTCTATTTTCTTTTCTTCTTCTTTCATTTCTTCTCCTCCTCTCCTCCCTTATATTCCTCCTTCTCCCTCTTAACCTCCACACGATGAAAAAATTCACGATAATATATACTGGCTATGTAATATACTGGCTAAAACTGGCCATGTGCGGAGTCATTACAGCTTTAAAAGGGGGCTAAACTAAATAGGTTCATGGATGGGGATGAAAGGTGGATGTAGGTAGTGTTAGGTAACAGGAACTACCACGTGTAGGTCTCACGGCCTCTTGTAGCTTCCTTATTTTCTTGTGTTCTAATGATGTGTGTGTTTTGGTTGTGGTGTGTTTGTGTGTTTTTTGTGTTTTTTGGTGGGGTTGTGTGTGTGTTTGGTGTGTGTGTGGTGTTGTGTGTGTGTTTGTGGGTTCCCTGACTTGATCCCCCATTAAGGATCTCGAGGGGGTCAGGGGGGGGAGGGTGATTTTGGTTCTACCCCCCTCCCCCCCCTTCCTTCCACACTATAAAAGTAGGATGAGATTCACCCCCCCCCCCCTACCACTACCACTACAACTACAGTTTAAATTTAAAATCAATGAGGTCACTTCCATGCCCCCAAAAATAGGATGGGAAAGAAAGTCTTCTCTCTCTTTTCCCCTCAGAGAGAGTGTACCTGATTACCATCCAGACCATCCATTCTCAGCAGTGAAACCACATACTGCTGGAGGAGAAGGGAGAGGAAACAAACCATCACGTTAACCACGAGGTTAAGAATAGGTCTGCCCGCAGTGTAGGCTGACGGATTTATATAAGGGGTAGGAAACGTCCCAACCGTGTTTAGGTCTTACCTACGATTAATAAGGCACTAAGGAGTTGACAGGGGGGAATTTTCAAAGCGTGAATACAAATATTCAACCATATTTCACATGACCCTTTTCCCACGTTGGGGAATCGTGCAGTGCGTTATCAGCAGCTTCAAAGCGCTGAGCACTGAGAAGTGGGATTTTTTGGCCACTGCAAATGCCACAGAGCTCTGAGGGGCCTGCATTACTTCTGGACATGCCCAAAGGCCTGACACTTGAAAAAACGCAGGGTTCGGGGTGAAATTCCTAGGGAGTCTACCCCACGAACCCAATAATGAGTTAGGGAGAGACCCCCTGAACTTGAATTTGGGCACGTCGGCTCTCTGCGGCCGTTACCTACCTAAAATCATCTTCTGGCAAAGGGCGACGCGGGGGATCGTCCAAGATGGGCTCAAGGCAGAAGCTAAAGGGGTATCGCAGAGAGGGGGCCAAGAGCCTCAGGCAGAACCTTATCAAGGTGATGCCCACTGTTCCTCCCCCCAAAGGGCGTACGTAGTGCGAAAAGGGAAAGCAGACCCTCGTCCTGAGGTCTGAAATAACCCAACCATGATTCCGTGACCCAAATTGATAGTGCAGGGTATAGGCCTCATGGCGTTGACCGCCTGAAAGTCTTGCCTCCTGAGGGTGCAGGAGCGACACTGCCGGTACTGCGGAACGCGGAGGCAGTGGGGGGGCGACACTTGCGGCGCAACCTCCCCCGCACCAACCCGCCCCATGAACCGCCCTCACCTCCGTAGAGGCAGGGTCAAGGCGCTTCCTTGGTGCGCGTTCTTCGCCGCCCTGGAGAGGTTGGTATAGAGGACACTCCTCTCCCGCTGCTGAACCGTGCCTGCCTGAACTGAACTGCGTCATAAAAAAAAATTGGAAATAGCAAGATGGGTGGGGAATAAAAAGTAGTAGGGGGAGGAAAGAAAAAATTATTCGAAGGGGAGAAAATCATGGGGGCCCTTTCTCCATGTACCGTGGGCATACATGTGCAAAATGACATGAATGTGCCCGGGGGAGAAAGATTACGTTTTGTTGGCTCTTTAGGGGATTTTAGGTGGGGCTTTGTTAGATAGGTGTTATGAGGTGGTCCACAGGGTAAGTTGGTAGTGAAGGAGGCTTTTTTTTGTCTTTATGTGCCTGTGCAGCGAGAAAATCATGGTTTATGGGGCCTGGGCCCGCCTGCCTGGGGGTCTGTGTGTGTGTGTAATTCGTCACCCTTTTTCCGGGTGCATCCTGCCAGTCCACGCTCCTTATATTCTCATGTCCCATCATGTTAGAGAACCACGCATCGCTCTTAGGATTTCCGGGTGTTTTGATTGTGGCTGTGGGTTCGTCCACTGCATAGCAAAGTTTAAACCAAAAAGAAGAAAAAAAAGCCCCCTCCATAACTTGATGGCAAACGTCTCAGGGGCGAGTTAAATTATACATATTCGGCTTACACTTTTAAAGGGGATATAGTTTTATTGTTGGTACTATTAAACAAAATTTTGATGGCAGGTATTAAAATGTAAGTAAAAATAGTTTTCCCGTAAAAAGAGAAAATTTTTTGGCGGTTTTCTTGTCCTCATAAGGGAAACTTATTGGGATATTTTCATTCAACTTTAATTCGAGTTTAAGTGAGAGCGGAGCTCGTAACCTTCCGCTGCGGCTGCTGGGGATGAGTGTCTGTCTGTCGCTATGTGTAACCCTGGTGGTTACTATACCTAAAAATTATATATATTCCTTTTTTGTCACCGGGGGCACTTTATATAGTTTAAATTTTTGCACTGGGAATCAATATTTGTGGCAGGAGTTAAAGATTAGGGGAAAAACTATTTTCCACTGTTATATGTAGATTGAAGTAATTACGGAAAATTTTCACTTGGAGGATTTTAAAAGCGTTTTTAATTCAGACATTATCATTGACATCATTTGATCTTGTCAAGGAGCAACTGAGTTGTCCTTGTTAGCATGGCAGATACAGAGAAACAAGCCATGACGGCCAATACTCTACACGAGCTAAGAACAGCTGCTAACAGTTTTCTGCTTCAAAAACTCAACAATTTATTCAAGTGAATTGTTTAAATTAGTTTTCTTAAAAAAAAGCCGCATTCATGTTGATACGGTTATCTCGTTACAATAATTGATATGTAGTGTAATTGATATAATTGTATTATGTTTTTTACATCATTCGATAAAAACCTTGTTTATTGTTCTCTCTCTGTCTCTCTCTCTCTTCTCTCTCCTCTCTCTCTCTCTCTCTCCTCCTCTCTCTCTCTCTCTCCTCTCTCTCTCCTCTCTCTCTCCTCTCCTCTCTCTCTCTCTCTCTCTCTCTCTCTCTTCTCCTCTCTCTCTCCTCTCTCTCTCTCTCTCTCTCTCCTCTCTCTCTCCTCCTTTTCTCTCTCTCTCTCTCTCTTTTCCCCACCACGAGGGTTTCAAGTTGATAGCGTGCTGGCCTGTCATATGTTGAAGCCGGTTCGAGTCCTTACTGTTCCCGGGGATTTTTTCAATGACAAGTGAGCGGTTACTGTCCCCCTTGAGCAAGGGGATGAGTGTGTGTGATGTGTGAGGTCCCAGCATTACCCAATGATCGGTATAATGAGCTCCAAACTCCGCACCGGGGGAAACCTGGCGATCGCGAGTCCGACTCGCGTGGACAAGACCAAGGGGAATAACATGGTCGATATTTATGCAGCCCAGTTAAGAATGTGTCGATTTCCTATTCATTCAACAAATCAGGAACTCCCTCGTGTAGGTCTCTCGGCCTCTTATACCGCCCTATTTTCTTATTTTTTCTTGGGTTTTTCAGCTCTATATCTTTCTGTTTTTTCCATGTGTTTTTCTCTCTCTTCTCTTTCTTTATCTCTCTCCTCTCTCTCTCTCTGCCTGTTTTTCCACGTTTCTCTCCTCTCTCTTTCTCTCTCTATTTCGCCCTTCTCTTTTCTTCTCCCTATCTCGCTCTCTCTTTCTCCTTCTCTTTTTTGTACATTTATACATACAAATACAATAAGCCTAAAGGTGCACTGTCCTGTGCTACTTATCTTAAGGGGAAGTAATACCGTAGATAACAGTAAAGACGCCAAACAACGCTTCTTTTGTTATTTACAGACGTGTGGTGGCGTTAATACATACTTTCTACTCCATGATTTCAGGAAAGTTAGAAGAGGCTATCTGGAGAGTCTGTGTTATTTTTGTGTCTTCATCTGCGTCATATTAGGGCTATAAATGAACAAATTATAAAAATTAAACGGAGTGGCGACGTTGTTAAACCCACTACAGTAAAGTCGTCAGCTAGTATTTTTTAACCCAACAGTTGAGTCGCCACTCTGGGGAATTCAGGGAAATTAGAGGTAAAGTAAAACAAGTCTCTATATATATTAGCTGCGGAAGATGCTTGGATATAAAAAAAAATCCTCTGCAAACGTGAAAACAAATTCTATTAAAGTTTGAAAGATCTGACAAATCTTGTGTCCTGTCGCCCAAAAGGTGATGAGCTACTGTCTGTCGTCGCACCAAGAAAAACTTGAGAAGCAAAATGCGCAAAAAGTTATATTTGCAGATACAAGCATAAAACAACGCTGAAAAAAAGGGAGATTATACAGTCATGATATAAACTACTGTGTATCATCTTCGTGGCACATAAAATCAAAAGTAATGCTATAATTCGTAATATTTGGCGGCTGGCGACATGACTGCAGGTGGCGACTTGACTGTTATCTACGGTAGTAAAACTATATACATATAGATACAAAAACTTTAAAATGTACATTATATACAGATATGCATCACAAAAAGTGTTCAGGCACGGTTGCTGTTACTAAAGTGTCACGAGATCACTAGGGTCAGCGGGATGGGCTTTGACAGTCCCTTTTACCGGAGCGCATACAAAGCGTCAAAACTAATCCAACGCTGTCACCTATCAATACGTCACAAGCCCATTTTTTCAAAGCATCTAAAAAGCTGGATCTCATCAATGTGTCAAGAAACCTTTTTTGGGGCAACTTTTTGACTAGATGTTATCAAATCACCCAA